>CBVK0100581868.1:0-11506 GCA_900067695.1 Picea abies
TCTGGGGTGTAAATACTTCATGGGGTATAAACACGGCTGAAAGCAAGGACCTCTAAATCAGGAAGATAATCAGGCTCCAAAACCAACAATACCTGTAGGAATTGTCAGAGTAAAGTAGGGTCACACACACGGTAACTGTCATTCAACTGACATGCTACTAACTGGGAGTCTAGGAGAACCTCTAAAGAGAGGATACCATGTGAAATGGAATCGCGCAAAAGTTCTATAACGACGCTATATTCGACCACATTTTTCATGGATGGCCCTAGGCATACGCCACTTGAAGACACCAGTAGACCCTCGAGTGAGTAAACAATCCAAGCAATGGAAGCTGAGTTCTGTGTACAATGACTAGCCCCATCTAAAAATCCTAAGTAGACCGAAGACTTCATTGACATCTTCCAACCAAGGGAAAAATTGATAAGCAAGTTGAAGATAAAAATAAAGGGAAAATATATATACACTAAATTACATTAGTATAAAAAGAGTTTCACTCAAGCTTGGGGCTCAAGAATAATATATTTTCATATAGATCCCATTCCTGGGCTTGACCAACATGTTCCCTTCATAATCTTCTAATTCATAGGCTCCTTTTTATAATACACGTTGCACGATATAGGGACCGTGCCACATGGATTTGAACTTGCCTGCCCCCAGTGGTTCTTTGGCTTGATCATATATAAAGACCAAGTCACCCTCAGCGTACTACTGAGGATAGACAGACTTATCGTATTGGAACTTGACATGTATTTTATTCACTTTGATAGCCGTAGAGGCATCTCAACGTTTCTCATCCAGACTCTCTAGGTGCACAAGGAGTTGTTTGAGATCGAAAGTATCAGGTAGGATCACAACTTCCAATATAAGTGAAGGAATCTCACATTCGATAGGTAAGTTTGACTCCACATCATGTACTAAATGGAAAGGAGAAAAACTGGTGGAAGTCTTGACTGAGGTTTGGTATGCCCAAAGTGTTGGATACAACATGATATGCCAGTCAGATTTTCTCTGGCTGACAATTTTCTGTAAAATGGTCTTGAGAGACTTGTTCACGACCTCTACTTGTCCATTTTCTCGGGGCAGTAAGGGTAAGAATGACCATGCTTAAACCCTATTTTATATGCTAATTCTTCCATCATTTCATTATGAAAGTGACTGACATGACCAGTGACAATCTCACTCCATATTCTGAACATCGATATAATTTGATTGAATACGACGAAGGTGACAGTATTCCCATGATATTTAACTATAAGAATGGCCTCGACCCACTTAGTAAAGTAGTCTATGACCATGTAATGTGTTGATTCCCCCCAGCCGAAGTTGGTTTTCAATCCAAAAAGTCCACCCCCACTTGGTGAAGGGACCGACGATAATGAATGTACGGAGAAGGGATGGATACAAACACATTTTTCGAGTGAACACCTAGCAGGGATGACACTTCTTATCTGCTTCAACACAATATTTAAGGATAGATGCCAAAAAATAACCAGCTCACAAATTTTTTTGGGCCGTCGCAAGCTCGGATAGATTACCACCATAATCCCCACTGTGACAATCGTTTATAAAAGACTTAGCTTCTTCATGAGTTAAACAATGACACATGATATTTTCCACTCCTCAATGATACAACGTGTCACCGACGATAAGGTATTTCTTAGCTTGGTATCATATATGTCATCGATCTTCTCGTGAGAGATGCCAAGGGAACTTCAAAGTTTGAAGATAGAGAAAAATATCTCCATACCATGGGTTTGATGATGAGACAAGGGAAATGTATTCATCCGTAAATGAATCAACATGAATAACATCCTCATCTAACCGAGAGAAGTTGGATAACAAATCTCCAAAAACTAGTGATATTTTGGACTTCGTAGAAGCAAAATCGAGATCAAACTCTTGTAGAATGCCAATACATTTATTGTACTTTCCCCCTATGATACACCTCATAAGGACGTATTGAAATGGATTGACATCGACTAACACAATAGTTTTGCAAAGAAATACACAATGTTGTAATCATTTGACTGCGTGAACAACAACCAAAGCTAGCTTTTCAACATGAGAATATTTGAGTTCAAGGCCGACTAAGTTTTGACTAAGACAGTAAATGACATGCTCACAGAGCTCATCATCCTCCTAAACCAACACCATACCAATCATCTCTTCAAACGTAGAGACATAAAGCAAGTAATCCCTACTGTATTCTAGAAACTTCAATAGAGGCATCGATACCAAGTCTTTCTTCAAAGTATCGAAGGATTCATGAGCTCTCTCTTCCCAAATAAAAGGTCTATCCTTATTCAAGAGACACATGAAACCCTTAGTAATATTGGCATATTTCACTATAAACCATCTTAAAAATTTATCTTTCCCTTGTAAACCTTGAAGTTAGAGAATAGTGTGTAGGGGAGGAAATCAAAGTATTGCCTCAACCTTTAACGAATCTACCATGATCCCATTCTTAGAGACTAAAAATCCTAGAGGACGATCTGACCTAATGAAAATGATGCATTTATGAGGGTTCAACCGGATCCGATAATGGTGACATATTTCAAAGACTAGCCGAAGGTACTTAGGGTTACCACTCTCTTACGGGAGTGAGCAGCAAGATCGTCAAGATAGGATTCGACTATATGCTTAAGATCGTGAAATGCAAAGGTCATAGCACGTTGGAAGGTTGCTCTGACATTTTTAAGGCCGAAAGGAATCTTTCGGTATGCAAAATTACCCCAAGGGAAAATAAATGTCATATTGTGTTGGTCCTTGGGTTTAATCTGAATTTGGTTATACCCTGAAAATCCGTCCATGAAAGAAAAAACTTCACTTCCCGCACACTCATAGAGAATCTGATCGATGAAGGGTGTCGAGAAGTTGTCTTTAGGACAAGATTTGTTCAGGTAATGAAAATCCATTCATATGTGGATGGTTCCTTGCTTTTTATTCACAGGAATGGGATTGGATACCCATTCATTCAAGGGAACCGGGTAGATAAAGCCAACATTAAGCAGTTTTTCTACCTCTGCCTTAATAGCAGGGGCCTTCTGGGGATTGAAAACTCTAAGATGTTTTCGAAAAGGATTAGCATCCGAGTAAGTTTTAATCTCATGTTCAACAATTCGAGGGTCGATTCTTGACATCTCTTCATATGACCAAGAAAATACATCTCAAAATTCCTTGAAGAGTTTTGTGTAGATAAGAATTTTTTCTGGCGAACAACCTGCACCGATGTATAAATTTTCAATCTTTCCAGGGATACAAGAGATATCGATCGTGATGACAGGGGATATACTCGCCATGTTTCCTTCGACATAATTTCCATGTGTATCAAGTGGAACTACAGCGTGACCAACTATCTCTCTCAAAGTAGATCTAAAATCATCTTGCTCGATTCTGGCAAGCTCTGGGAGGAAATAAGAGTGATGATACATATCATCCCAAGGTTTTTCAGAACCATTCATGGCTTCAATGATAGCTTCATCCAAAGGAAAAGTCTCATTGAGGTAGTCACGTGAATAAGATGATGAAGTGGCCCATACGGGCTCCAGAACAGGATCCTCCTTGTCTGTCTACAATGTAACATGATCCATATTGGTGGAAGAGTCAAGAACAAATTGATACACAATCTATGATGTCGATAATGACATGGCCATTCTAGAATGTAACTGACCTTTACAAGACGTCATCGAGGAAGGTATGGTCAAAATATTATTAAAAGAGAAAGTGCAGAAAGGAACAAACCTCTATGATGAAATGAACCTACTGGACATGGCATATATATGGTGAGCCAGTGCCATGAAGTCGAAGGTACCCATAAGGGATGAATACATTCTGACACTGATATTCTTAGTTGTCGACTAAGAATTGTCAATCACGGGGATCGATGGTCCAACAAATGCATTGGGGCTAGCGTGTGCAATGGAAAAATGGTTGATCGTCATGATCTTCCCATCATGAGGAAAAACAAGAGTACAGAAAATGAACGATATGATTGTAGTCATAACTTAAGTCCAATTGTGTCCTAGTAACAAGTTATAGCCAAGGGGCGCATCAACCACCTCTAAATCCATATCCACCGTCTTCCCACCTAACTAGACTGGAAAGGCAGGAAGAATATCATGAGGGAGGAAGAAACGATCATCAAAAGCAGTCAACATGGTCGAAGACTGAGAAAGGGTCGGAGAATCAAGGGCTTTCCAACAGACCAGGGACATCACACATGTTGCATCGCCTTCATCAACAACAATATGCTTGATGGTATACTTCGAGTAACCCACGTGGATTTGGAATTCCACATGGTAAGGAAAGAGAGGCTTCACAATTGTGACGTCAAACTTGATAACTTTCGAGCCACAAGGATATAGAGCTCCTAATGTAGATAACAAGGCATTCCTCTGTCAAGGACACATTTGGAGTATCTCCAGAGCCTACATCACACAAGGAGTTTGACCCAGGTCCTCAACAATAGATTAATTCTGGCAGCTCTAGAATTAGGATTATGGGCAGAGCTCTTGAGTAATCCTTCCAAAATATGAGGTTGGGGCTCTATTTCTTCGATTTGTAAGGGAATCTCTAAAAGAGGGGGAGACTCTAGACCAGGTACAGTCTATGGAGAACTGTAATTGAGAGACCAAGTGGCTATATTAACCTCATATTTAGCCATATTGATGCATAAACAGTCACCATCTCGCGTCAGTGGGTTTTGACTCCCACTCGCCACATTTCTAGCATATGAGTAGCTTGAGGCCATGCGTTGGTTATGTGGAAAAGGATTAGTAAGGATGGAGGGCGATAGAGATAAAATCCTTGTAGATTCCATAGGTTTGGGGCATAAATGGGTAAGGTGATCGTATGTAGAAAGATTACAGAGAAAATTCACCTTGTTTCTTTCTTTCTTACCCTCACCAACATTATTATTCATCTTCTCATTATTACCATTTTCCCTAGGTTTATTATTATGCTTCCCACCCTTACGATTATTATTACATCCTTTCTTTTTATTCTTTCTTAGTTCCTAGCTGCCATTTGGGTAGTCGACAATTGCATAGATTGTACATCCATTGACTAAGTGGTATTGGAGGAAACAGATGAAGGTGTCCCTCCTACAGACTGGTTTAGAGACAACTATTTCAAATGGCTTGTCACCGATTCTGTGGATTTCACATTGGAGGAGCCTACAATTCCATCGGCATGAGGCCTAGGATTTTGTCTAGGGTCATAATTTGACCACGGTACATCTGGAAGAATCTCTTATAACATCCTAGACCGAGCATATATAAGATCTAACTGTTGGGATTTGAAAATCACTTCTTCCTCAGATGTAACCCTGAATGTAGAGATATCCTTCAAAATTTAAGGTTGTAGAGACTTAAGGAACCACTCTAGCAAGAAATATGAGGTTATGTAGGTCTTGATCAACCTCTTCCATTTACACCACTCCTAGATGTGATCGATATATGAGTGGCTTTTTCTTGGCATAAGTTCGGCAGAAATTCTAAGCCAACATCGTAACAAACTGACAATTGGAAGTGGTTGAGGAATACTAAGACCATATGAATAAAGGTTGTGTATGACTCCCTAGGTAGCTCAATATACCATTTTGTGGCAAGCCCCATAAGGGTGCGTTGAAAAAATCTTAACTGAATAGAATCGTCGTTAAGGGAATCCGAAGAGCACCAAGGTGAAAATTAGTAACATGATTAGTAGGATCTTCACCATTATTGCCTTCGAATTTTGGAATATCCGAAGGAAGCTTGGTCGGAACGGGGGGCCATGTTGGATCATGACACACAATATCATTCATTAACTTAGACAAGTCTGGCAGATTGAACATGGCCAGAAAAGGGATACGGGGTTGCGACATCTGGCCCCAAGCTCCCTCGAAAGATTGTTGTTGGGGAATCACATCCCATCCAGGGTTATGGTAAGCACCATGGCCCTATCTGGGATTGTAAGACCCTCCTGCGGACTGATTCATAAAGGGTTGGTTGGGAACCATTCCAATAGGAATGTTCTGATGAGGGTTGTAAAATCTCCCCCCAACCATAGTGGCTCCAGGTTGGGGGTTGCCCAAGGTATGAAGCTGAACTCCCTTTGGTGTGAATCAGGAGGATAAAGGTGGATTATTCATGCCAAACATATTTTTCATAATTGGTATAGAGGAGGTGGGTATAAAGGACAGATCATAATCAGTAGTTTGTCCACTAGGTTGGTTACTCCATCCAAAAGTAACAAGATTAGACCCGAGGTTAACAAGAGGAAAGCCTCCAATAGTAGGAGTTGTTTGAGGGACGTGAGTACCACCAAATGAGAATGGAGTATGTGGAGGAGTTGTGCCCCCAAGTCTAATGCTAGTATTCGTACGAGCCATTGGGATGGAGTTTGAAAATTACGATGTGAATTTTGGCATACCATAGGAAAAAGGACTAGAGGCCATAGGGATGGACTGAACATTATATCCTAGTGAGTGACAAAGAGACCCAAAAGGGTTCATGGATATAGGTTGAGTATTCACTATAGGATGGGAAGAGGTGATGATAGGCACCTCCGACACTACAACCATTGTGGTTGAAGGTGTCAAAGGGGTATCGTTAACTATAGTAGGTGTGGGAGTTGAAGGATGCCCAATATATTTTTGAATCGATTCAATACTCATCCTTGTATGATCACAAGTCTAATAAGTGGAGGTGTGTGTACCACGTTTGATAACTTTATGCCTTTTAGAAGGAAAAGACTCAAAATGTGGTGGTAACTGTAACAAGTGACAAGACTTGCGGGGAAGTTGGTCTGGCTCCATGATGAATCAAGAATCTTGATATAAAAAACAAATCCTAAGGCCAACTAGTAATCAAAGAGCACACCAAAAATATCCAAACGACCAATATGCACACCAACAGGATAAAGTGGCTGAAAGAGGCCTCCCTTTCTAAAGTAGGCATGCATGTCCCAAGAGGGGGTTGAGACTCCTCTGCTAAATATCAAAGGTATAAAAATCAGTTATAAGGGCCCTTGTGGGCTTAACAACCAGTAGATCAGATCCCCCTGAAGAGGTAATCCTCCATAATTTTTTTGTGTTGTTCAACCCTTATCTGACCCAGGGTACCTACATAATAACCCCTGCAAGTAACCTATGTGGTACCTATTTCAAGCAACTAAGCAACCACGATATAACCGATGCACATGCGAATAGTTGTAAGACAGGTCCACCATATCGGTAGAGTAACAAAGCCTGAAACCTTGAAATCACCACCTCTCACAGAGGTAAAGGTACTAGAAAGATCCCCATATATGAATAGATCCCCTGAAATATATTCGATGCTAAGAAGGTATAGGGGGGGTATCCCTTCAACCAACTTCACGCAACCTCGTGCTTAACTCCAGTGTAAGCATAGCCTCCTGATATTACCGATTATACAATGGATTTCTCCACTCCCTTAGTCAGACACATATGTTGATTTAATAGCCTTGGAGAAGTTTGCTCACAAAATACTATTCCAAGGCTCTAAATCCTAAGCTAGTTTGTGCACCCTAGAAAAATAAAATCGTTACTCATCAATTTTAAATTATAGTGTTACTTTTACTGGCCTTGCTTACTCAAAAAGGTGCGGTCATGAACCTAGTGATGTTATGACTCAAAAAGTAAAATAAATGAATATGAATAGAATGCAAAGTCCTAACTTAAATTCCAAAATAAATGATATGCTTTTCAAAATGCATTCTCAATTTAGTTCTACAATTATAAAAAATACGCACTCTTCCTTTACATGTACTAAGATCAATGATAAGGACTCAAAAGATCAAATGCCAACATTGTAAAATGCCTAATATTTTTGTATTTCCAATATAAAGAATGAAAATGAAAGGACTGAACAACAACTTGATATAAAAACTCTATTGTATGTAAACATATACAAACCAAGTAGGATATCAAGGAATAAACACCCATCCCAAGATGCAAGGACAATCAAATGAAAAGGATGATGAGAAAAGAACCACCTAAAAATTCAACCAAAGAAAGGTTTCATGTCATTCCACAGACACTTAACATTCATAACAGAGACCCAAGAAGACTCAACAATCATCAAAACCTACCCAACAACCATCAAACCCAGAAACCAAGCAACAAAGGGTGATGTATGTGACTGTTCAAGGAAAAAGTGCATATATACACCTCTTGCATATGTATGTGACTGTCAGGAAAAAACCCGTGTATATGTGTCAAAACACAACCAAGATAAGGAGAAGGCTAAGAAACTCAAACCCATAATGAATAGAGGCTATCAAGCAGTGATAAAACAAGAAACTCAATATAAACGAGAGAAATATAAGGAGAAAAACACTCCAAACCCTGAAAAAATAAGATCTTATCCCCAGTATTGTCGCCAATTCTGTTACGAGGAAAATCTCTCTATGGCTATGGGTAAACCACAATAGAAGAAAATGATTGCATAAATCAAATCTAACCCCATGTATGCTATATGAACAAATATGCCAACAAGACAAGATAAAAGGCCTATCTCATCCATACGTTCGATGAAGTCCACTATTGAGCACTTGAATAAAAGCAATAAACCTACAACTTGTCCTCAACAACCAAGAAATGAAAGCATATGGTGATAATATATAATGTTAGCACATTAAATAGCATAATCCATCAAAATTCATAACAAATATGCCCATGGAATAAAAATTAAAATATTTGTAAGATATTAATTGGACGAGAAAAGAGTATTTCTATTAAAATGTAATCAATAGAAGTGAATGAATTACAAACTTTTGTGTCATCATGGTTTGGAACCGAGAAACTAACTCCCTTCCATCTAGGCCTCCACCACTTCAATCCTCCACCAAAGGCAAGGTCATATAAGAGAGAAAATGAGGTTCTCAATCATGGAGGGAAGAGCTTGGGGGCTGAGTAATGTGTTGAGACTTAAAAGGACAAAGGGATGCAGATTCAATATGAAGTGAATAATTTTTCCAGAGTAATTTTGCTCTCAAAGTTGAATTCTTCTCCTCTTTTCCATAGCTTAGATTTGACCCATTTGTAGCCTTCAAGTGGAACTGAAGGGTCGAGTCAAAATGTTTCCAATATATGGAAGGCCAAGGATCATGGATCTCATGACATGACATGGAAACCTGACACCATTTTTTTTAATTTTGGGCACAAATCCCGATGTACATGGGTTGTAATGGTGCAACCTACGTATACACAAGTTTTACTATAGGTAGGGCGTGTATATGTGGAAAAATAATGTTTTTATCTCTGTGATTTTCAAAAAGGCACTTCAATTCTGCATAGGGAAATGGAAAAAGGCCTTTTGTGCAAGTTTGTATAGGGTGAGGCAAATCTTTCTATAACAACAACAGACAGATTAAATTTTTTTACGGTCAAGACCGATAGTCAATTAAGATCAACAAATCTTGCGCATTTGGAATTTCAAAACTACGAGAGGTTTTAACCACAAAGAAATATGATTTTTTAATCTGAGACTTCGGCGTTTGAGCGTCCAAGATTTCTATTTTTTCAATCCAAAAAATCCTTGAAACCTGAATTATCGAAGTGGCTTCCACATCACTCCAGGAGATTGTCACTCTGGGAGATTTTAATCTAGAGCAAACACAGTTCCCTGAAGTGCCAGAGCCCTAAAGTGGTGAAGTGTCAGAGCCCCTTTCTCATAAACTCTTTTTCAGCTGATGTGTCATATGCCACCCGTCAATTGATTTCAGATGACATGTGGCACTCATTTAAGGTACTTTGGTTATATCATCTGCGCTATTTCAGGTGACACATGTCACTCTCATTTTTATGAGACATCATCGATTGTGACAACATGTTTCCACGTCACTCCAAGAGATTTTAATACAGATAAAACAAAGTTCCCCGAAGTGTAGTAGCTCCAAAGTGTCGAAGGGCCAGATCCCCCAAATTTCTGAAGTCTTAGATGATTAAAGCATCTTAATCTTTGGTGAATTTTCTTAGTGATAAGCATTGGTTAATGAATTCGCGAGTTTTGTCATTCAGGAGATAGTTATACTCTTCATTCAAAATCTCGCAAACGTCGAATTACCGACGTTGCTTATCCTCATTAATTTCCTGCATTAAATTATTCTTTAAACAGGGGCCAAACGAAGAAAATTCCATGTTACAAGTGAAGCTATAGATTTTCATGTCTCAAATGAATTTCTAAATTTATCCATTCTACAACATCAGATTACTCATCATGAAGCAACTTAGATTTAAATGAACCTGAGGTAGTTTGCGGGTATGACATGAGGACGAGGAGAAGCAGAACACTAGCAGACCACAACCAATCCATCACAGAGAAAGACAAGAAGAAAGGGTCGGTTACGGTCAAGACATAAAATATTGATTAAAGTCAACAAGTACAAGAACTGAATATTCATATCTAGACCTTGCAACACCACAACTAGGAATTAGGGAAGTTGTACTCTAAACTATGAAAAAGGTATCCAAGACTCTAGAGAAGTACCATAAGACTTTCCTCTTCCTCAAGGGGATAATGTGAAGAAGTCTATCTAGTTATCCCCCAGTTATCCTCCAAAAATGTGCATGGATATAAGAGAATGACTTAGAATCCAGTTCTATCAGTCCTATCTAGTTCTCTCAAAGACTTGATTCGATTCAGCATATGCATCGGTTTGGTTTATCATTAGCAACATTTTTAGTTATTTAAGTTCAAGACATTTTAGATTAAGTCATAATAAGTGGTCATTTATGTGTGATATGAAACACTCCTCTTTTATTAATTCAAGCTCGAAGTATACATTACTATACTCCAACAGTATTTATTTAAGTCAATAAGTTGTTCTCTAATTGATAATGTAGAGTTAAGCCTCAGTTCCAGATGGATGAGAGCCTCTACAATTTGATAAATATGCAGATTTTGTATGTTTTGAGGATTCATATTTTGGGAAAAGAATATCAATACATCAAATTGGATGAACCTGTTCTATGCATGGATTAAATGTCTCTACCTGGTGAATATACTCTTGACGACATTGTTTTTGTCCAAATCTACATGTGTTTTTATCTTATCTTGAATGAAGTTTTTTTTATTTGTGTGAAGTACATTTCATTTCCTTCAAATATTGTATAACTTGTCTTTACTAATATGCAACCTATGAAACAAAAAATAATTTGGTGAAGATTTGTTTCCATTGCAACCCATGGGAGTAATTGTGTTTTTGATACATGTTTAATTTCTTGAAATGATATTTTAAGTATTAAACTTCTTGCAACAGGTTATTCATTGAGTGGTTTGTTGTTTCCAATTGTTTTTACCTCTATTATCTCACTTGTATGTCATTTTGTGCCACCATCCAAGGAGGAACCTCATCCATATCAATTTTCCAGCCCAACCATGCTCTTGTCTTAGTAAAACCAACCCTCTAGCTGACCAACAAAATAAAAAAAACCAACCATTATAAACTTGAGGTGGCCTAGCTCTTCCCTTTAGGAGTCAGATGAAGGTGAGATCGGAAGAGC
>CBVK0100581869.1:0-11505 GCA_900067695.1 Picea abies
AATGCCCAACTCAGTGAGAAAATGTTGTAGCCACATAGCCTGAATGGTTATGTTAACTACCCCTTTGTACTCTACCTCGACGAAGATAGAGCAATGGCAGCTTGCTTCTTGCTCAACCAACAGATAGGCCCAAAACCAAGACTGAGTGAGTAACCAGATGTGGACTTGCGATCAACGTTATCGCCAGCATAGTCAGAATCAGTAAACCCAATGAGATCTAATGTAGAGTCTGTTGCATAATGAATCCCAAAGGTGATGGTTCCCTGTACGTATCGAAGGATACACTTTGCAGCTTTCCAATGTAGCTCATGCAGCTCCTGCATGAACCTGGAAACTGCACCAACTACATAGAAGAGGTCTAGTCTGGACTGTGTGAGATACAACAAGCTCCCCACTAGCTGTCTGTACAGTGTGTTGTCAACTAGTGGAGTATCCCCGCCATCCTCAAGTCTGACTCCTGATAGGAAAGGAGTCTGAGAAGACTTGCAGTCTGTCATGGGAAATCTCTCAAAGAGATCTCGTGCATAATTGGCCTAAGACAGTTTGATGCCTGATGCATCCTCACTGATCTCGAGTCCAAGGAAGAAGTGTAGCGGACCCATGTCCGTCATCAAAAACCTATCATGTGGAATCCTCTTGACTGCAGCAATCGCTGAAGTCGAGCACCCGGTGATCAACAAATCATCAATATACAGAACTAGAAGTAGAAGTGAATCAATCCTCCTCAGTATGTAGACATTCGGGTCTGATTTACAACGTACAAAATTCTGTGACTAACAGGTAGGAATCCATCTTCGCATACCATGCCCTCGGAGCCTGCTTGAGGCCATAAAGTGACTTCTTCAATCGACAGACCAAAGATGAGTCCTGCATAAATCCTTGGGGTTGCTCCATGTAGATCTCCTCAAAGAGATCACCGTGAAGAAATGCATTCTTCACATCCATCTGATGGACTTCCCATCCCGTGGTTGCCGCAATGGCAAGTGTCAATCGTTTGGAATCCATCTTCGCTACTAGAGCGAAGGTCTCATCATAGTCAATACCATGAACCTGCTGAAAGCCTTTGGCGACAAGCCTGACTTTGTATCTGTTCATCTGTCCATCTGTTGTAATCTTGGTCCTGTAGACCCATCTGCATCTGACAAGTTTCCTCCCAGAAGGAAGGAGAACCAGATCCCAAGTCAGATTCTCGAGGAGGGAGTTGTACTCCTCTTGCATGGCGGATTCCCAAAAGGAATTTCCAACAGTCTCAACATAAGACTGTGGATCGGAAGACTGAACCAAGAAAAGATGACTGGAGGGCAATGGTTCAGTGGCAGTGAGTGCAATAGGGGGCTCCTCGAAATCAGATCGAATCCTCCTAGTATCAGCTGGATCACCAGAGAGATCCCCTGCATCTTGAAGAGTAGTCTATGCCCACTTGGGCCTTTGCTCTGGCTCTTTAACTGCATCTGGATGCTTTGACTCTGCATCTGACTGTACTGACTCTGAATCTGAATCATATGAGTCCTCTAAATCAGAACTCATCTAAAGAAGAGTCGACATGTGCATGCTCATCATCTCGAACAGGTGGAAGAGTGAAGGTGTCTGCATGTGGCTGTTGAGGTACATGCAACACACTTTCCTCGAATTGGACACTACGTTCAATGATGAGCCAGTCCAAGGAAAGATCAATAAGTCGATATCCCTTCACACTGTCGGGGTATCCAACTAAAATGCACTCAATGCTCTGTGGATCAAGTGCCTTCCTCTTTTCAGAGGGAATCCGGGCCCATGCACATGAACCAAAAATGCGAAAGTGGGCCACTTCCGGTTTGAGGCCGCTCCAAGCCTCGTAGGGGGTCTTATCCTTGACAGATCTATGAGGAGATATGTTTTGGATGTATGTTGCACAATTAAGTGCTTCATCCCATAGTCTCTGTGGTAATGACTTTGCATGCAGCGTGCAAGATGCCATCTCCTTTAGAGATCTGTTTTTCCACTCAACAACTCCATTTTGCTGCGGAGTATAGGAAACTGTGTGCTACAATTGGATCCCTGCCTCATGGCAAAGATTATGGATCTCATGATTTACATACTCTCCCCCATTATCACTTTGGAAGACTTTGATCTTCTTTCTGGACTGTGTCTCAACCAAGCCTTTGAAATCTTTGAGCTATTGAAAGACCTCGGATTTTTGCCTGAGAAAGTAGATCCAAGTAAAACATGAGAAATCATCAACAAAAATGAAAACAAACCTCGCTTTGTTGATGGATGGATGAGGAAAATGACCCAAAAGGTCACTGTGGATCAGATCTAAAGGTGCAGAAGCTCGCTAAGACTTTACTTTGTCGAATTTCTCTTGAGGGTGTTTTCGGAGTGTTATCCCCGATTTCCAGGGATAACTGGGAGATCATGTCTCAAGACCCACAGGTCCTAGACATGGAGTACCCAGAGCAGGATTGACCTGAGCATGGCCCTAGAGGGCCCATCCTTTTCTTTTTTCATCAGACTCGTCTTGTCAACAGCAACAGTATCCATCACCATCGGCCTGGTCCTGTATCAGAGAAGGCTCTTGCTCCATGAGGTAATTGGTCCAAGTATCATGGTATGTCTCACTTTTGATCATTAAAACCTTTGGATATATGCGTCTGATTCCTTTTATCTCTGACAACTGCTTGGATCTTACATTAACCCACTTGACCATCTTTGGGGAGATTGACGAGGTGTCCTAGCAAGCCTGTACCCATGGGTTTTGGTTTGCCAACGGGGGGATTTCTGAAGAGCCATCGTCCGCTCCCATCATACCACCACTTTTTCATCTTATCTCCCGCTCATTTATCCCATTCCCCTTGTCCGAGCATTGGATTGACCTGTTTGTAGGGTTACACCTTATCTTGTGGGAAGAAGGGGCTAAAGGCCCAGAAGGTAAAAGCAGTTGGTAAAAGATAAAGCCTAGAAATAAAACCTCAAGATGCCTCGCCCAGGGATCCCCGAGAAGGCAATAAAAAGCCTCTCAGCAAGAAACAAGAGGGACCCAGAAAATAATAAACAAGACCTAGCCAAGAGGAAAGGGGGTTTCACCACGAGCCAGCCTACTAAGTTCATGGGTACCTAACAGTATGACATTGCCACTATCTGGTTACCATGCCAGGGCAATGACCTTTGGTTGCATGGCCAAGGGAGAGGGGGTCTCATCATGAGCCAACCTTCTCATCTCTGTGAAAGTACTTGTGAGTAACACTATCAGCTCTGGTCACCATGCCAAGGAAGTGTCCTCCGGTTAGACCTTGAATAAAAAGAAAAATAAGAAGAAAAAGAAAATAGAGAAAGAATAAAGGCAAGAACGGGCTTGGAAAAAATTGCATCCATGACGGGTACAACTCGCCTTCTACAAAGGCACCCACAGATAACATTATGCATCCCTGGCTCTCACTCTACCCACTTGTCTAGACATCCCCTAGCCACATCACCTCGTTTACATGGCTTGGATGAAACCTTCATGGGAACTTCCCTTCTCTTGTGGATACTAGCCCAATAAGATGTCTTGTCCTTTTCTTCGATCTTGTATTGTAGATTTTTGTAATGTCTTTGAGCTGTTGAACGATATATCAGGGTTTTTATGCATATGTTTGATAATATTAATCATGAAATGTGATTGACATTGCTATGATCCCTGTGACTAATGAGCCCATGGAGGGCATAGTTTTCAATGTGCAGGACCATGCTCGACGGACAGGTACCATTTGGACCCGTACATATGGGGAGATGATTAGATCGGACATCCATGGGGCTGAAGAGCCCATCAGATGGTTGTTGAGACCCCACCAGAGGGGCAGAGACAAGACAATATTTGACCAAGGTTTTGCACCAAAGAAGAAGAGGACGTTTCACCAAAGGCACTTTGGTAGAGCCCGGCCTAGCGGGAATGACCCCTTTTCAGTGGAACATTGGCCTTGGAAGGCTCAGAACGTCCCCATCCTTACCATGACGTCATCCAGCTTCATGGTCATTTTTGGAGGCAGACTGCGTAGCAATGGCACGTGTGGCATGTTGGAGAGGCCCCTAGGGGGCTAACGTTTTTCTCCTGGATGTCTCATCTGCCCTAAAAGGGGCTAGCGCCTCCCTTGAAGGGGCTTTTACCTTGATTACAGCTCAATTAGGGTTTTAATTTGACAATTTAATGTAAAAACAATACCCTGGTCTTGTTGGCCATTTTTATGACCTAAAATTAATTAAGGTCATCGATACACTATATATTGAGGGTTTTCACTCTCATTTTGACATAACACATCACTCACTCTCCTAGTGAGGTCTGATTTTTGAGCCCTATTAGGGTTATTGGTTGATTTGAGGAAGGCGCACTTGTTTAAGGAGGAGATTTTTGGCATTCTATGGTGTTTTTCTTGAAGGAAGGTTTACAACTAGGGTTTGCATGGTATTTTCTTAATGATTTGTAAGTATTTTTCTACAAAACTTCTTGATTGAATGGTTGTAGTCTAATTTCTTGCATCTATTTATAAATATTGTTGAATCAAAACCCTAGGGGACAAATACACAAGTAGGTTGTCTCATGTCCCCTGATAGAAAAACCTTTTAGCTATTGAAGAAGAAGAAGAAGAGAGACTAGCCATAGCTACACTCTTTCTTTCTTCTTCCCTTAAGCTAGTCGTACCTTTGCACTTCAAGAGGAAGAGGACGTCCCAGGCCTAGGTTATCTACACCTAGGGTCGTTTTCTTTTAAGGTTTGATGAAAGAGCCTTGCTTTAGCAACACTCTCCCTCTTTAAACTCTCTTGTCTTGATTTTGCTTTTCATTGAGCTAGTTGTTTGTCGGGAAGGAGGAGAGAGCACGAGGTCTTGCTTTAGCAACACTAGAGTGAGCCTCTCTCCCCTAGGGTTCTGTCTTTAAGGCCCTGCTTTAGCAGCACCTTGAAACCTTTCCCTCTTGTCCTTTAAATCTCATCCACTTCAACTTGTGCATCCTTCACCTTTTTGACTCCATGACCCTTAGGCACTGATTTGAGCCTCCAACGTTGAAGTGAAAGTGATTAAACAACTCTCAAAACCTCTTATAAATTGAAACCCTAACTAACTACTAACCCTAAAAGGCTGACGCCATCCTTGGTTATTTCATCTTGACGCAACAACTTTCATTTATTAGGCAATTGGATGGTGTTTAAAGCATTTATTGAATGAGGGATTGATTGGATACATTGATTGCTACATCATCTTGATATTTATCGGTGAAGTAATATTGTTTCATTGTTGCATTAACAAACATTGACTTCATTAATATTTATTGTTATAATTGCCCATATATTGATATCAGATAGTCTTATGAAGTACTAATCCATTGAATCATAACTTGCATATATATATATTGCCTTGTTGTTGCTTTGTTCTGGGCAGGTGTTCTTCTTTGGGCCTACACTTCATTATTGATTGTTTAGCCGGGACTATCTGTTTTGGTGGTGACCTGTGAAGGGGGAACTTTACTTTGACTTTTAAACCTTTGCCTCTTCAAAACTCCAGGTTACCGGGGACGTCTCCCTTGGGCCTAACCTCCCTAAAGAGAAAGAACCTCCCCATCGTGGTGACATTGGGTGGCATAGGTTCCTGTTACGCCAGTTTGGCCTTATACTTCATAGCCACTTGACCTAGCTACAAACTGTGCGATAACATTTTGGCGTCGTTACCGGGGAACACTGAGTTTTGTGTACCCTTCCTTCTTCAGATGTGCATGAGATTTCCGTTTATCTTTCTCTTTAGATTTATTATATTTGTGGCTACCATCATGCACAATGAGTGCATGCGCCCTTGGGCCTTTGATTGTGCCCATGTTGATGAGCTTGGTTTGCTCTTGTGTCAGGGATTCGATAAAGTCCTCAAGAGAAGGCATCTTCCAAGTGGCTCCAGAGGCGAATCTGACAGTATGGAATGTGGATACAAATACAGAGAATTCAGGACCAAGTTTGGAGAGAATGGTGAGAACCATTTGTTTCTCCTCCGCCGATTTATCAACCCCGCAAGCTTTGAGTTGCGACAGTAAATCCTTGAATTTTGTAAAGAAATCTTGGATATTGTCGAAGCTTTTTGCATACAATGTGAGAAGCTCCACCTCCAGCATGTGTCCCCTCATCTCATCCTGTTTTCCAAATAGCCCTTCCAAGGTTTTCCAGGCTTCATTGGGAGTCTTACAGGAAGATATGTGAAAAAGGAGATCGGGAGAAATAAAACTGCAAATTGTTTCGAGTGCCTCATCCATGCAATTTAAGTACTTGGATTTTTCTATGGCTAATGTCGGCTTTGTATCTGTATTCATGGTTAACCTGTACAACCCTCTGGATTGGAAATGTATGGCTATTTTCTTCTTCCATGCAAAATAGTTGTAATGTGTAAGAATGAATTCTTTTTGGAATTCCATCTTTCCACTGTCTTCAATCTTTTGTACCTGCAAAAAAATTTGGTGTAGCTTTTGCTTAGCAATCCATCGGCTCCGATACCATGTAAATGTGTTCAACCTGCACATAATAGATCTAGCTAAACAATAATACACACATTTGCAGAGAGAATTTGAGAAAGAAGAAGAAGGAGAGAAAGAATGGAAGAATTCTCATTAACCGTTGTGAATAATGAATAATTTACACATGATATACTATGTATAACTCAATGAATTCGACTGGAGGATAACCAATGCGCCATAGTGGTGGTCTAGAGTGATTTGGACACACACCAGCAGTTACGGGAGTGAACTGCCACCTAGTCTAGTCTCTCAGACAGTTACGGGAGTGAACTGCCACCTAGTCTAGTCTCTCAGACAGTTACGGGAGTGAACTGCCACCTAGTTGAGTTAACTAGTCGACTAGTCTTCAATTAACTGACTGAACAGAGAGTAGTGAGGAGTTAACTTAGGGAATCAAGGCTAATGCGCCACTCTGGTGATGATACCAAGGCAAGGTCGAATTAGCATGGTGATGATCGCAATGTTGCATGGTGACAAAACCAATGCAGCATCTAAACTCAACTCAACTAGTCAAACTGAAGTGTCAACTGAAAGAGAATATTCTCCCGGTGGAATATTCTCCCCTAAATTATAAGAGACTGGATAATGACTAATTATGACTAATAAACAAGGAAAAACCTTAGGAAAAAGAAATCCTAGGTGTGTGTGAAGTAACTCCAACAACGGAACCAAATCCAAGTTGTGCGGAATGGATCATGTGTAATGTTCCCAAGCCCATATGTCAGAAACATCACGGTTTCGATGTCTTTTTAAACTTTTACTGGTTGTGGCATTTCGTCAAACACTTGGTTTACTTTGATCCATTAGGTTGCGCTTAGGGTTATATTGATGATTTATATGTGTGTTTGTAGCAACAGATAAGAAGATAAGCAATGAGACATACCTCAACCATATGCAAGACCAACAATGCAATAGACAACCCAACAATGATTCAAATCTGCTCTTTATTCATAATAATAAGAACCTGCTACAATGAGGAGGTCGATCTGGAATGCTAGACAGATGGCTCCAATAACACAATAGACGCTGCTACAAAATGCTCCAATAGAAGACCACAAGCCTCCGAAGGCTGAATAACAATGAATATCAATACAAGAATGAGATCTGACCGTATGAAGTGCAAAACCCTCAAGCTGGAAGATGCCACGCCCAGCTCGAACCTTGAATAGCCTCTACAATTTGGCCCTGCTGCCAAAGATTTCCAAACCCTCCGGTAAATATGCCAAACAGTAGATTGCGTGAATGCAAGAACAACCCAGGTGCTCAAATCTCCAAGATCTCACCCAAACTCATGGATATAACTCTCCTCCAAGGAATGGTGTGCCACCTTGGATGACTGAAACCCTGGATATTTTCGGCATCCCTTCTAGATGCCTCCTAATGCTCCACAAAACCGCTAGAATGATAGATTGGGACATGAAAAGGAAAACCCAAATGCTCAAATCAACGAAATACCTGCTAGACCCTTGGATCTAGCCACCCTCCAAAGAATGGTGTGCCCTCCTCTTCGGAAATCGAAATCAATCCTCCATCAAAATACCTTCGGAAGCAACCAAGAATGGCGCTATGACACCTGCAAAGGAAATCCAATACTTTGAATTTCCAAAATCTCCTCTCCTCAACCAAACGAATAAGTCTAACTCCACAAGTGCACCCCCTTTGCTGGAAAACCCCCAATGGTGCGCACTCTCTCTTCCTGTGCCTGTGGCTGGTGTTGAACCCTCCTGCACTGATGTAGATCGGAACTAGAATGGTGTGGGGGAGTATTGCATCCCCGAGACCAAGCTTGGAACAAGCTAGGTGAAATCTTTCACCACCGAATTGTCCTCTAGGGTTTGTTAAGACAAAACCCCCAAAACCCCGAGGTATGGGCTCTCTAGCTAGAAGCCAAATATCAAAATGATAATCATACATAAATGAATCCGAGAATAGAGGCCCTTGCCTCTTCTTTATACTTCCTGCTCACTTGTCTCTCCAAAGTGACTTTTCTTTTTTAATTATTAATTAATTAATTAAATCACTTCAATTAATTAATTAACCTTTTTACCTCTGAAAAGTGCCTTATCTCTCCTTGTGGCTTCCCTGGCCACTGAAAGTCACTTCTCATCATCCTATCATGTAGTGTTGTTCCTCCCGATTCCAATGAGCTATTACACTGAGAGGTTCTTCCAAGTAATGTGCCCAAAATGACCTCTTCAATGAATTTAATTAACCTATGGCTCAAAATACTCAAAATCATGGAAATTGTCGGAATGCAACGGAACCAAAGCCAATCTGTGTGGAATGGATCATAATGATGAAATGGGATGAGCGATGCAAGTTGGACCCCAAAATATCCCTCAATAGCTCTTGTACTCGCTATAATCTCCATCTGGCTGCTCTGGTCATCATAACACCCTATAATACCCTGATGTCCCAAAGTGGGGACATTACATCATGATGATGAAATAAGATGAGCGATGCAAGTCGGACCCCAAAAAACCCTTCAATAGCCCCAGTACTCGCTATAACCTCCATCTGGTTACTCTGGTCATCATAACACTCTGTAATATAATGATGTCCCAAAGTGGGGACATTACACCTCCCATGGCTAATGTTCAAGGGGAAAGGCAAGATCCCCCTGGGTCCAGGCCTGCTAAGGTGTCTCTAGTGGAACTTCCTCCTCTCCCTTCGATGCAAGCCTCTAGTATATGCCTGCCCCTGGATGGGGTCTCAGCATCCATCTGGTGGGCTTTTAGCCCTATGGAAGTTGGAACTAATCATCTCCCCATCTGTACCTGTCCGTCGGGCGTGGTCCTGCAGTAACAACAAGTATGCCCTCCATGGGATTATAAGTCACGGGTATCATAGCAATGTCAATCACATCTAATAATCAAGTTACCCAAACATGTGCATAAAACCCTCCTTTTCCTAGACAAGTGCTCAAAGACGTTATGCTATTCTACAAGCCAGGTTTAGAGAGGGTTCTAGGACATCTAATTGGGCTAATTCTCCATAGGTGTGGGGTTTCCAGGTTAAGACCAATCTAAGTCATGTAAGTGCATGAGATGGTGTGGGAGATGTTTGGGCAAGGGGTGCAGTGATGACAGGGAAATGTAGGTCTTACCTGTGGGTGCCTTGCACCTTGTCATGGTTGCAATTGTTTCTTAGCCCGTTCAATGCCTTTTTACTATTTTATCTCATTCTTTTTTCTTTCAAGAGAATAGTTGGGGGACACTGCCTTGGCATGGTGACCAATAGTGACAGCATTACCCACAAGCATTTCATGGAGATTAGAAGGTTGGCTTGTGATGAGACCCCCTTTCCATTGGCTATGCCACCAAGAGCCACTACCCTGGCGTGGTGACCAGATGAATAGTAGTTTCATATCGCTACATGCCCATGGACCTAATAGGCTAGCTCGTGATTAGACCCCCTATCCACCAACTAGGTCTTGAGTTTTATCTTTTTGTGGGTCCCTTCTTTTCCTACTGAGAAGCATTTTATTGCTTTCTCAAGGACCCCTGGGCGACACATCTCAAGGTTTTGATCTTTGGCTTTTAACTTTTTCCAACTACTTTTACCCTCAAGGCCTTTAGCCCCTTCTTCCCACAAGGTAAGGTACAACCCTTACTAGCTTGGCAAACCCAATGCCTGAACCAATGTATGGGATAAATGAGACGGAAGATGATGAAAAGTGATAAGTATGGTAAGAATGGAGGATGACCTTTCATAAACCCATACAGTGGCAACTCACTCCTAAGGGAACCAACTTGCTAGGTCATTTTGTCATCCCCCCCAAGTATGGACAAGTCAAAAGGCATAAAGTCCAAGCACACATCATGAAGCAAAAGAGAATTAAATGCACATATTCAAATACTTTGAGAATAAGAGTGACACATACCATGATACCCAGACTCATTACCTCATGGAGCAAGACCCACTGCTACTTAAGAACCAAGTCGATGGGATGGAAGTTGCTACTGCTGACAGAATGAGGCTCTGAAGAAGGATGGGCCCTCTAGAGCCAGGCTCAAGTCAATATGGCTCTCGGTACTCCATGTCTAGGACCTGTGGGCCTTGAGACATAATCTCCTTAGTTATCCCTAGGATAGGGGATAACATACACCTCACAGCCACCAAGGCGTCCTCATCTAAAAGCTACTTGTTGTTGATGTTACAAATATGCATCTTCAACCATTAGGCCTTCAAAAACCCTAACATACTTGCTTTAATAACTCTCTTATCAACCATTGGTTTTTGTTCAAAGTTTGCACATTTACTCTCCTTGTCCTAGCGCACTTTTTGGCAAAGTTTGAGGGGATCCAAGTGGTTGATTTTCTTGTTGTAATACACTGAATGTTACAGCCATAAGGCTGATATAATTTGTTGCAGACAAGTGTTTACAACAGCCTTATCTTTTATGCTAAGAGTACTAATTCATTAACCTTGTGTTTAGCTAGTCAATTGCTAGTTTTTCTTTTGCATTTTCTACTTGATCCTTAGCATTTCTTGAGCAACTTATAGTGAGTTGCACCTTGTCATGGATGCAATTGTTTCTTAACCCATTCAATGCCTTTTTACTATTTTATCTTATTGTTTTTTCTTTCAACAGAATAGTTGGGGGACACTGCCCTGGCATGGTGACCAATGGTGACAGCATTACCCACAAGCATTTCACAGAGACGAGAAGCTTGCCTCGTGATGAGACCCCCTTTCTCTCGGCTATGCCACCAAGAGCCACTACCCTGGCGTGGTGACCAGATGAATAGTAGTGTCATACCGCTACATGCCCATGGACCTTGTTATCGCTGATTTCTAGGGATAACTAGGAGATCATGTCTCAAGGCCCACAGGTCCTAGACATGGAGTACCTAGAGCAGGATTGACCTGAGCATGGCCCTAGAGGGCCCATCCTTTTCTTCTTTCATCAAATTCATCTTGTCAGCAGCAACAACATCCATCACCATCGGCTTGGTCTTGTATCAGAAAAGGCTCTTGTTCCATGAGGTAATTGGTCCA
>CBVK0100581870.1:0-11505 GCA_900067695.1 Picea abies
TCTCACCATAAAGGCTTTTCGAATCTGTCGGAGATGAAATAAACAATTTTTATATAATACAAAGATTCAACGATACCAAAAATTTTTATCCTCATGGTCAAAAATCAAGGTCTGTTTCAACATAGCCTCCAACTGGGGACCTCGTCTCCCTGCGGTACGAGGAGAACATGCAGACTCAGTGCCTACATTGGGTAATGGGGTCAAAAGTTTATCGCTGGTAAACTTGTTCAGATAATAAGAAAAATTACACTAACAACCTCTACAAATTCTTTCAAAACTTATCATTTGTTGAAATTCAGTTATGGTCTTCCTCAAAATTTTCCTTCTCATTCTAAAATTGGGTTAGTATTGAGACTTTTAGAACATTCTTTTAGAATATCAACAGATTATTGAACATTCCAACTTGCATCAATCGAAACAAAATTCATCAATTTTAAAACTGGGAAGCTCCATTTGACTTAAGACGAATATCCAGTTTTCGAAACAATGATAACTAGAATAGATTATAGATAAGTGTAACACCTTTACATATACCTCAGACATTGCTTCACTTCCGGCGGGCCTGTTTAGTACCCCGGTGAAGTTATCTATCCCTTTTTACTGAATTTCCTTTCACCGCTTCGATTGCTAATTTTATTTTTTAGACATTGCTTCACTGCCAGCAGGCCTGTTCAGTACCCCAATGAAGTTATCTATTTTATATTTTCAGATGAGGGCAATCATTTAAATGAATTTCCTTTCATCATCTATATGACTAGATGGGGGCAATCAGTTATGAATTTCCTTTCACCATCTGTCTTATATTTAGCTCAAAATTATGAAGCGGGGGCAATCAGTGATACTTAATATCAGGGTTGGTGATCTGTGTACAATTTTATAATCAAGGTATGTCCACTTGTTTTGATTATTCTAGGTTAATGTTTCTCAACCTTCAAAACTTCCTAAGTCAGTAGAGAAAAAGGGAAAACATTTTCAAGGGATCTTCTTTTGAGCAAGCTAAAAAGTTCAGACAAACTGTTAAACAACTTAAGATATACAGATTTAATCTCAAACTTAACCGATTTTAGTCAGAAGGAAAAAGATGAATATTGACCTATCTGAACTCAATCATTTGATAAATTTCAATTTAAATACAAAATATCTTGAACTTTCAGGCACATGGCTCAATGTTCAAATTTTACTTCAGAATATGCTTATATTAATTTGTTGAACTCATGTATTAAATGTGCAGAAAGTATGTATTTACAGATTTGAGATATAACTGCACAGGAAAGCAGGGCATTCAGTCTTATGTATTTGAAGATACGAAGATTAGACATGCTTATACATTACTTCTCAGGCATAAACTATCTCAGAGACACAAATTATTTTTATTTAAGTTTTTATGATTTTATAAATTTTTATTTTTTACATAAGAATTTTTATTATTTTTTAACAATTTAAGAAAGAAATCTGTATGTACACATTTATTTTATTTGATTTATTATTATTATTATTATTATTATTATTATATATATATATATATATATATTATTCCATGTAATGCTTTAAGAAACGTGCATTAACAGGAGCATTTAGAATCTTACCATCTAAATTTTCCAGTAGAAAAGAGTTGTTACCTTCAGAAGATGAGATTTTAAAAGGTCCATACCAGATGTGATCAAATTTACCATTTTTACCGGAATCTTCCTTTTGAGCATCCCACCTTAGAACTAGATCTCCTGGAAGAAAGTTCCTGTTCTTAGCCTTGCGATCAAATAGCAGCTTCATATTATCCTGGTACCTTTGTAGCTTTTCGTCTATTACATCTCTGTGCTGCTGGACTTCAATTAATTGGTTTATTCTTCTGGTAAGAGGATTTGGCTCTTCTTTTTCATCCTGCCACAGCTTCATTACAGTAAGTGCTAAGTTTATGGGTAATACCACATCCGTACCATAAACCATCTGAAATGGTGAGGTACCAATAGATTTCTTCGTTCCTATCCTATTAGCCCATAAAGCATACTTTAAATGTAACTGCCAGGATTTTTTGTTTTCCTTTAAGATTTTCTTTATTATGCTGATCAAACTTTTATTAGAAGATTCAGCCAATCCATTTCCTTGTGGATAATATGTTGTAGAATGTCCAAGGAAAATATTATATTTTTGACAGAAACTAATCATTTCCATTGACTTGAAATCTTGAGCATTATCTGTTAGTATTTTTCTAGGACATCCAAATCTGGCCAATATATTTTCTTCCAGAAATTCTATAACCACTGAGTCAGTGGCTTTCCTGGTAGGAATTGCCTCCACCCACTTGGTGAAGTAATCCGTGGCAGTGAGAATCCACCTATGTTGGGCGCTTGAATGTGGATTTATTTCACCTATGAAGTCAAGCCCCCATTGCTGGAAAGGTGCTTTTGTTTTGATAGGAACTAACGGCATAGCTGGTAACTTCTGTTTTCCAGTGAAAAATTGACAAGGGTTACAAGCCCTTACCTTAGCATTAACATCAGGGAACAACTTGGGCCAATAATAACCAGCCCTTAAAATTTTGTATGATGTTTCTCTCCAAGCATGATGCCCTCCACAGACCCCTTCATGAAACTGATTAATGACTTCCTCTATCTCTGATTCAACTAAGCAAACTAAGAGGAAACCTAGTGGATCTTTCCAGTATAACTGTTTATCAGAAATGCAATATTTTACTACATGCAATTTCAATGTTCTAGCTTTGGAAGCTGACAATTCATCTGGACATTTCAAAGTCAAAAGATAAGTTACTATGTATTTATACCAGTCAGATGAAATGAACTTATCTTCAATCTTGTTTTCAATTATTTGATCATCAATCTCATTCATATCTATCCAATCATCTTCTTCTTGAACACTGTTCATACCAAGAGCCCAAAAATTAGATTCAGCTAGCAGTCTAGCTAAACCCTGTCCTTTAACCAATTTAGTTGGCTTCACCTCCAAGTCGAACTCTTGTATTTTTTCAATCCATCTACCTCTCTTACCGTCGCTGTCTGCTTGTACTAAAATGTCCTTTACAGCGCTGGTAGGTACGTATGCAATGATTTTGGAGTGTAATACATACGTTCTAAAATCCTTCAGGGCTTTGACCATTGCGTAAGCTTGCTTTTCCATTATGTTGTATTTTAGCTCAGCATCTCGGAGGCTCTTACTGAAAAAGGCGATGGGTTGCTCATAACCCTCCTCATTCTTTTGCAGGAGAACAATAGCCAATGTGTGTTCTGATGCAAATGAAAAAATGAAGAACTCCTTAAGATAATCTAGGCTAGCTAGTACCGGAGCTTCGCTTATAAATTTTTTTATGTGATCAAAAGATGCTCTTGCCTCTATTGTCCACTTAACTTCGTTGTTAATCCTGAGCATATATGTTATCAGTTTAACAATTTGAGCAAAATTAGGAACGAATCTTCTCAAAAAAAATATTTTTCCTAGAAAAGATTGAATTTCTTTAACATTCCTAGGAATGGCTAATGTTTCTATGGCTTCTACTCTCTTTGGATCAATTCTTATACCATCTTGGGATACTATATGGCCTAACAATTTTCCCTCCTGCATTGCAAAATGAGATTTTTTCATATTTAATGAAAGACCATACTTACGGCATTTTTCAAAAGTTTGCTTTAAATGAATAATGTGATCTTCATCTGATTTTGAAAACACAGTAAGGTCATCCAAATATATAACTAAAAACTTATCTCTTTCACCAACAAAGGCAATATTCATTGCTCGTTGGAACGTGGCTCCTGCATTCATTATCCCAAATGGCATTTTATCATACATAAAAGTACCCCAAGGAGTAGTGAATGCAGTCTTTTCCTTATCAGATTCACAAACAACAATTTGGTTATATCCGGAGAAGCCATCAACCATGGACATCCTAGAGGCCCCTGCTACTTTTTCCAGCACGTGATCCATTTTTGGCAGAGGGTAGTTGTTTTTAAGAGAATATTTGTTTAAATTTCTAAAGTCAACACATAATCTAATCTCTCCATTTTTCTTTCTTACTGGTACTAAATTGGCAACCCAATTAGAATATCTCAAAGGAATAATAATTTTAGCATCCAAAAGTTTTTTAACTTCTTTTTCAATAATGGGTAATAAGATTGGATTAAACTGTCTAAGTTTTTGCTTGAAGGGTTTTACACCTGGTTTGAGTGGTATTTTGTGTTCTATTACCGAGGTGTCATAAGTTTTTAAATCTTCATATGACCAAGCAAACACGTCTTTATATTTTTTTATCAACTCGGTATATTTATTTTTATTTTCTACTGACAAAAATTTAGATAATTTGACCATTTTAGGATTATTTACAGTTCCTATGTTACAGTCTTCAACCTCTTCTGGTTGAGGTTGAAGAGTGATTTTAGAAGGGATATCGTCTTTATTGAAGAGTCTTTCCAAAGGTATTAGACCTTTGGGGATTTGATTATTTTTTAAAACAAGCATCCGATGATCAGCTATTTTATCATGAAATTCTTTTTCATCTTCACCTTCCATTATGGTCCAAAAAGGATCATGTTGATTTTCCTGATCATTGTATGTTTCTGAAAATTCCTCTACAGATTTGAGAAACTTCCTAAGTTGTTCATCATCTTCAAAAACCTGCCAATGTTGTACATTATCAGTTATGGAAGGTCGATGTCTCATTTGAATATGGTATTTTAAATTAAAAGACGTTGGGGGGTCAAATGTTGAAGCAGCTTTGGCTAAGGCATCGGCCTGTTGGTTCTCTGATCTAGGTACAAAATGGAAATTCACAGAAGTAAAGAAATTCTCGACTAGATCCCATACACAGTTTCTATAGGTTCTAAGCCTAGGATGTTTTGCTTGGTATTTCCGGTTTACTTGTTTTATGATTAACTCGGCATCCCCAAACACTTCAATATTTTTTATTTTCATTTTTTGCGCAGCTTCTAAACCGAGCACTAAAGCCTCATATTCACATACGTTATTAGTATAGTCTATATACCACTGGAGCCTATAAGAAAAAGGTATTACAAATTGATCGTCAGGGCCAATAAGGATTACTCCGGCTCCAGCTCCGAGATAAGAAGAGGCTCCATCAAAAAACATCTTCCATGTACCAGTGCTATATACATTTTCCTTTATTTCATTTTTTGGAATTTTTTCTTCGGTATCTATATTATCTACATCTATCTCGAAATCATCGTCTAATGATAAAATACAATTTCCTAAATCTTGGTCCGTGATATATACTGGATGATTTGTAGGATTTTTAGGATCACTGACAGTGAATGCCATTCGAGTTTCCCTGTATAAACGAGTTATAAATGAGTGAATTGTCCTCCAAAAATAGGGATCGTCGCATACGTCATATCTAACTGAATGGATCCTCCAAGCTTGGCACCCCAAGATCTAGATAGTAGCATCCCATACTTCGGAGGAATGTCTGCAACTACCACGTCCATAAGGATGCTTTTAGAGGGTATCTGAGCCAAGTTGACTACTAGGTCTTTGATCATTCCTATGCATTTAACCCTCCTAGAATCACAAGAGTACAAATCACCATATGGTCTAGTGACTTCAAGACCAAGTTTATCCATTATTGCTTTGGGCATGACATTATGTGAAGCTCCAGAATCTAACATACAATTGTGTAAAAGGTGGTCAAAGATAGTAAGGGTGATGTAAAAAGGGGCTACTGTATCTTTGTGCCCTTCTACATGCGGACCGAAAGATATGATAGGTTTATCATCTTCTAAATTAATCTTGTCCGTTTGACTTTCGTTTTCGGAAAAATTAATCATTTTAGCTATTTGTTTCCGGTAAACAAGATTCTTGGCTAATTCGACAAGTGGGATAGGAATTTTAATCTTGCTTATTTCGTTTTCCAAGTTAAAATTTCCTATGACCTTGCCATTTTCAATATTTGGGGCTTCCATAGTCTTTTTCTCCTTTTTTTGTTGTGGTGCAACTTTCTTTTCTCTTACAGGGTTTTGAATATTTACAGGGTTAGTTCCTAGTGACTCTGACTGTACAGGTTTATCTGTTATGTTTCTGTCTGCAGATTGTTTATCTGCAATTTTAGGATTTTCCTCATTAGCATCATTTCTAAGCAAAACCTTTTTCGTTTGAGCATTAGGAAGATTTTTATTTCTCGGCCTTAGATTATATCTTCCCTGCAAATCAACGATGATGTCATCTGCAATGCTTTGATATGCATAATCATCAATTATGTCAGTGCTAACTGCATCTTTTGATTCACTTTCCTTCATTAACGATGCCTCATAATCTTGTCTTGACACATAAGGAGACCTGTTATCATCACCAAGACAATCAATATCTTCATCCAGCTGTTCAAATTCACCAAAGTCCTCTTCTCCAATATAATCTTTGGTTTTAAAAGGAGCTTGAACTTTCTGATCATATCCCTTCTGGGAAAATTATCCCTTCTAGGTTTTTCTAATTCCATTTTAGAAATTTTGTTGGAGAGTTGTTGGATGATCCTAGTCATCTCATCTATCCTATCTCCAACAGGTTTCCCTGACCTTGAAGGTCCACCTTGTTCTCTAAATTTTTTATTTTCTTTATTAACATTTTTTGTTTTCGCTTTTAACTTTCCAGATGCCATCATATTAGATTCAATTTCTACAACATCATCTTGCATCTTAGGAAGATCTACTGACCGTCTCTCCCTCAACAATAAAGCAAAGTCAGGATCGAAAGATCCAGCATAAGTAACTTTGGATGAAGGTTGTGAAGGCTTGACTTCAGCTGGGATTTTGTTATATAGTTTATTAAATCTTTGCGTAAATTCCAATACTGATTTAGAATTTTTCTTTTACAGAGCTCTGAATTCTGTTAGGTAATAGAGGTGATCTTTTCTCTCACCCCATTGTCTGACAAACGCATTCTCGAGCTCTTGATAGGATCCTAATGATCCAGCCAGCAAGGATCTAAATCAAGTTCTTACCTGTCCTTCAAACGTTTGAACAAGTAATCTGGAATAAACATCTTCATGTTCTATTCCCAGAATGTCTGTGAATTGATCGAAAAAATTAATATGTTCTTGCACGGTTAGATCACCCTCCCCTGTAAATTTAGGGAGGCTCTTCATATAGTTTTCAGGTAGATCATGAAGAGCGGCAGGAAGAACCAGGGGAGCATATCTAGCGGCCACTTTGGCGAAAATCACGGGAACCGGTATTTGATTCCCGCCACCTCCACCACCTACACCTCCTCCGCCTCTTCCAACATTTTGTCCCGCCATGGTTAAATTTGGACTTGAATTTGGGACGGTATTTAGAGAAGATTCTTGGAAGATAGGAGATGAAACTTCGGGAAAAGAAAATGAGTCAAAAGAAGGTGGTAATGAGAGTGATCATTCAAAAGATTCAGAAGAATTGGATTTTGAGAAATTAGACTGATCTGAAATAAAAGTTGATAAAAGGGTTTGTTTAAAAGATTTTCTTGATTTTAAGATTTTCTCTGGATTTGAGACTGGCGAGGTCTGTTTGGTATCTGGATTTCTTCTGGTGTTTTTTCGGTTACTAGCCAGTTTATTATTTTTTAAGTGGAGTCGCCAAGTGAAAGATGATTAGCCTTATAAAGTTTTCTTCTCTTGTTCACTATCGAGAACAGAAAATGTCAATGTTGTTCTACCCAGGGAATTAATTCGTTACTTCGCTCCCCGGCAACGGCGCCAAAAAGATATTGTTCCAGAGTTTGTGTTTTAAGGCTATAAAACACACCGTCTAGGCATCCAAATATGATAGTACTTTTAAGACAAAGAAACAAAGAAAACTAGATCAGATTCAGTTTCTCAACTGTCTCTGTCTCGCTTCCCGTTGTTCCTGGATGGTTATGTCACGTTCAATCGCTGCCCATGATCGTTCTAGCTCGGTTCTATTTGTTGCAGTTTGTAAGATGGTATTAAATAGATTCAATGCAATGCTGGTTTGGTCCTGTAAACCGGGTTCTACGTTTGGCTGTCTACCGTTAGGAACAGTCATGGGTGATTAAGTTTTATATGTTTGTAAAGGGTTTTTTTTATAAATTTGTTACTTCAGACATTCAGGGAAGCTATTGAAAAAACAACTTTAAAACTTTAAACGGAAAAGTAAAGACACAGTCAAGGCCGTTTCCTGGTTCAGTGAAAATTATGAAATTGTAAACAATGTAACATAACACAGAGAAATATAAGGCTTTAATCCTGGAAAGAATCTTATATTTCCATCAACAATAAGGAAAGGAACTCATATTTTCTAACAAAAGAAAATATTAAGGAACAGAAGGTTACAAGTCTTAAAATTATTAAAATAATTCCAGAGGAAAAACTGTAACACATTCAACATCCAAACCAATTTGATATTACAAACAACAATTGCATATAATTCCAAATTGATTCACTTTGCTAGAAATACACATTAAGAAGAAGATTTAACAAATGAAAGTTGACAAGGGAAGAAACATAGTCACTGAATGACAAGATCCAGAATCTTGTTGTGAATGATATTCTGATAAACTTTAAAGCTGATTGTACAAGATTGTCTTTTTCCAAAAATTTTGAAGCCTTGTTTCAGCCTCTTGAAATTATATTTATACTTTTCTTGTCCAAAATTTCCGTTGGTAACTAACCAACTTCCTAACTTATCGGTTACATAGACTATTGTCAACCTTTAACAATTTATTACAAAATTCTAAAAATAGAAATATTTTCCAAATTTTAACTTTGAGTCTGAGAGCTTTCTTTATCTGCTTCATCTGCTCGAGCATGTTTTTCTAAGAAGTTCAATAAGGCCTTAGGAGCCTCAGGTATCTCGTTTTCTTCAAAAGAAAAGAAATTTCTTTGTAAATTTGGCAACTGAGTTGCAATTGTTTTCTCTGTATATTTGACTTTTTCCAATCTTGAACTGGAAGCTATCATTAGCTTCTCAATTTCTGCCATATCAACTATTTTGATATTTGAGATTTCAGCTTTCCTCTCTTCCAGTTCCTCTTTTTCCTTCATCTGATACCCGTTAATGTCAATTTCTTCTAACGAATCGGATAAGTCATCTGTCCCAATATGTGTTGACTCTTTTTCAATGGAATTAAAAATCTTTTGGCAATCTTCATTGACCTTTTTTGTGATCCTTTTATAACCTTTCAAATTGGTTTCCCAAACTTCTATCATTGCATCTCCTTTCAACTGCTCAGTCATGGACAACTTTTATGACTTTCCAATTTCTTCCTTTTGTAAAGCAGTTATTAACTGTTGAAAAGAATTTCTCACCTCTTTTGCTTCACTTTCTTTTTGTATTGCCTTATCCATAGATCTGTTAGATTCTTGAAAATAACTCTGGATGATTTCCATATTACAAAATACCTTTTGTTGTTCTTCCATAATATTAACGTATATCTCAGACGCTTTAGTCTTGAATTGATCTATTCCAATCACTTGGTTAGTGATCGAAATGATTTTGTCTTGCAGAGATTTATTCTCGTTTCCCAGTTTCTGCACTTGTTCTTGGGTAGTTTGAATCATATTTTTTTCTTCAGTTAAATTTTCATTTAACTTTTGAATCTCCTGGATATCTTTGAGCCTGGCTTGCTCAAGGCCCTTTTTTATTCCCCATCCAATCATTTTTTCATTTTCTTTCAATCTGCCATGTAGCTGTGTAATTTCCTGATCTTTCTTCTCCATCATAGTGATCAAATTTCCTACAGAGTACATATTTGCCAATGCTATGGCCCCCATAGTCCCTACTAACTCTGTAGCGAATTCACTTTCTTTTAGCTTCTTTCTGTCAATAATGATTTTATGCTTTTTAACTATTCTTTCACCTACAGGATGTAATTCCTGTTTCAACACAACTCTCTGTTTCTTGCTGAAAAAATAATCTGATGATGGTATTTCATCTCTGCTAATAGGTTCTAGGTCGCTCATGTACATAACTCCTTCATGCGGATTCCCAAAAGTAGCATGTGTTAGGACCACACAATGTACCCTTTTTGCCCATACTTTTTGCCATTATTATACCCTTGATCACCTATATTTAGACTCATATTATCACTTCATCTGATCATTCCAAGGTATACAACGTCATTTCTCATTACTATACATTTAATTTGTTTTGCATGATATTTTACATTACTCTCGTACTGAACTATTGATTAGAAGTGCATAAGTGTCCATAACTGCATATTAGCATTTGAGGCCTGTGCTGAAACACAGAACTATCCAAGGTTGATGTTGCTGAAATGATGCTGAAACACAGAGCCGCTACAGTCCCAGGACGCAGATGCTGAAACACGAAGCTGTTACACAGTCTGAAGCCCCGATTGCTGAAACACAGTCCAAGGCCCCTGTGCTGAAACACAGAACTGTCATACAATCCGGAGTCACAGAAGCTGAGACACAGAGCTGCTATAAAGCTTAGAACTGTAGATGCTAAAACACAGAGGAGACCACCAGAACCAACGATGCTGAAACACAAGCCGTTTCAGTTAGCGGTCAAGGACGACACAGTCAAGAGCGCAATTCATGTGGCTGAAACAGCCCGTGAATTGTGATGCTGAAACAACATCAGCAGCGATGAGAAGGAGCTGTTACACCAGCTGTAACAACAATACCTCGTTCAGCTCCTATAACAACAATCGGTTGCGTAAGAATAGGACATCCTATGCTGATTTAGAAAGAAGATCCGATTTAGGATAGGATTCAGATGTGCTTTGTAATGATTGTATCGAAGGGATTTCCTCTTTAAATTCAGGGGAAATCACCATTCGAGGGAGGCGAAGTTTTGATGTATTGAAGCAACTCTAGAGAGACGGGACGTATTCTATTCCTCCAATTTGTAATGTGATATTTCAACAAATGAATATAAGACTGCTTTGAGTATCCTTCTCTAGCTCCTCATTCAGGGGAATCTTGTGAGAAGGGAGGGCCCACCTTCTTCACAAGATTTACCCATTATATAGAAGTGTGTTAGTATAATTTTTGTTTACGTTTTGCTTGACTGTCGTTTGCTGAAACACTGTTTTAATGGATTCCGCTTTGCTGAAACACTACTGACTCTGTCTTAGTTATTGAATGGAATTTGTAATTCTTTTTATCAGCAATCTTGTGTGATGATTTTGTGACACTAGCAGAGAATTGGTTAAAGGTCCCTGCTCAGACAGAAAGGGATTGGGACATCATACCCTCTGTAGATTTCCTTTGCCTTTGCAAGTGTGCTAGCTAGGGATTTGGTTAAAGTGTTCCTGCTCAGACAGAAAGGGACTACAACACCTTGTATTCTATAGATTTCCTTTGCCTTTGCAAGTGTGCTAGCCAGGGATTTGGTTAAAGTGTTCCTGCTTAGACAGAAAGGGACTACAACACCTTGTCTTCTGTAGATTTCCTCTACCTTTGCAAGTGTGCTAGCCAGAGATTTGGTTAAAGTGTTCCTGCTCAGACAAAAAGGGACTACAATACCTTGTCTTCTGTAGGTTTCATTTACCTCTGCAAGTGTGTTAGCCAAATATTGGATTAAGGGTTCCTAC
>CBVK0100581871.1:0-11505 GCA_900067695.1 Picea abies
ATGGCCACAACCAAACTATCCCATGAGTCTGGTAAAGAGCACAATAAACTTATACACTTATCTTCATCTGAAATTTTAATCTCAACAGATACTAATTGACTTACCACAATATTGAAGACGTTCAAATGCTCTGTCGATGAGTCTCCATCTCTCATCCTTAGGTTATATAGTTTCTTTCTCAGGAAAAGTTTATTTACTAGGGAATTAGAATGATACAACTTCCCCAACTTATCCCATAAATCTTTGGTTGTAGCTTCCTCTGACACATTCAGTAATACTGAATTTGAGAGACACAGTCAGATTGTGCTCTTCACTTTTCGATACAACTTTTTCCAGTCATCTGTTGAAGGTCCTGTAGGTGCAGTACCTGGATCCACCGTGATTGACTGATCTTTGTCCACCAATAGATATCCCATCTTGAGCTTCAACAACTCAAAAATTTTCCCATTAAACTTCTCGATCTCCATTTTTGAACTGCTTCTCATTTCTTTTCACCTGAAAATCAATACCGCATATCTCCCACTGTAACAAGGCTTATCACAGTCCGGAGCCAAACCCTTGACCAAAAAGGCGTCCCCCTGAACCCAACAAATCTCTGATACCAAATGTAGATTTTAACCTTGTACAATATTTTGATGAAAATATATTTTCAATAAAAGAACATAAAATATACAATGGAAAATACACACATTACATAGATATTTTTCCTTTGGAAACCCAAATTGGGAAAACCAACATATTCTATATTCATTCATTGTGATAAATTGTTTACAATACAATATACATATAGGAGCTAATGACATCCAAAACCCTAACCCAATGACCTAGATTAGTCAACAAACATAATTCCTTAACTGAAAATAGAAAACCATTGGAAAAAACCATGTGCCAAAAAACCGCCCAACAACAGACATGAAAATTGAGGTGATACGAAAAACGAGGAAAAATGTGACACTTTTCCTGAGACAAAAAAAAATTCTTGTGGCCATTGTCCCCGAACCCCCACGCAGGAGGGCTATCGCCCCTCGATGCAACATAGTAGACACTACAACTAGTTGTGCAAAGAATATAACATATACCCAACATAATTTCTTTGGGCACCTTTGCCACATGATCACCTTGGTGGTAAATGATTGGCATGGAGGGACATGAAGGAAGGTTGATTTCTAGAAGAGTTGATTTTGGGCACCCTTGCACGATGCCAAGGCACACCACAGACATGTTAGGTGCCCTTCCTCATATTGGGTGCATTGTAGACCTTGGAAAATCACACTAGTTGGATGCACCAAGAGAATCTTGGAAGGTAACTTGGTGAGGGAAGCCAAAGAAGGGGTTATTGTAGATGACCCCATATGATTTTCAAGTATGATGCTTGATGGATAGGATTGGCATAAATTAATGACTGGATTTTATAGACTTAGGTTCTTGGGATACATGCAAACTCAAGGAGTTGGGTGGTGCACACTTAGGGGTTGCAACAGATGGTAGATGTGCCTTTGGGCAAAATCATCCATGACGTGAAATCGTGGGATGTGCTCATTGGGTGCACATCCACCAAGAACACATTAGTCATGATCACATCCATTGGATGCATTTGTTGGGAACACCATTTTCGGATGAACTTGGGAACCTTGAGTGCACTTGTTGGGCACATCACCATTGGACATTATACAGACGACAAACAAGTCATGAAGGGGGTAGAGGCACCATTGAGCATAATCAAAGTTGGAAATGTGGGAACTTCAGTCCACTTAGGATTGGAGGGTCTTGCAAGTGAAAGACAAGCCTTATGTAAATGGTGGATGCTTCAAAGGTGCTAAGGCATCAATCATTCATTGATAATTCACAAGGAGTGTAAAGGAGCTCTGCGATTGTGCTAATTTCAAGGTTGGCACAGTAAGTGGAATTGCATTGGCTGATTGAGAATAAGAATAAGATTGGACGTGTAAGAGGCATGTTTGTGGTTTCTTCAAGGTTGGATTGTGCAATTCTATTGAGAAATAGGTAGAAGGTAATATTGCCTTAGACTCATTGTACATCCATAATAGATTTTCATGCAGAAGACTGTAACTCCCTTGTTGTATATATGTAACATTCTTCATATAATAAAGTTAATACATCCACCTTGGATGTCACCTATACATGTGTGTTATGGAATATTTATGTGTTGGATGTTATTGTTTCTTTCTTTGTTTTGTGTTATCTAAGTGTTGAAATATTAGTTAATTGTTAAAGTATTGTTAGGATGTTTTAAAGGCCGTGGTTAGTTGTTGAATGAACTTGGTTGAGTAGGACTTAGTTCCATTTGTTGGATTGTAACTTAAGACAAAGTCATGGACAAACCTTAAGTGAAGACACATACTCTAATTGTATTAGGTGCAAGCTAACCAAGCCCCTGTAGTGAAGGCAAGGCAATGTCGTACAACCTCAGGTGTTGAAATAGACTTAGGAAAAGCCCAAGTTTACAAAAAAAATGGGTAAATTGTAGGTCTTGTAACATGATCCTTCAATCATTACTACATTCAACTCATATTTATATTTGAGTTCATTTTATTAGTGAAAATCATGCCCCAACTTATCAATTCACATGATATTTGCTCTTCATGAATGAGTTCTCATTGATACTACTTAACCATTATGGTCCATCATCTCTTGTTCGGATGACCTTTCTTAATTTACTCTCAAGTCTATCTTTAGACAATCTTATCCTCAATTTCTTTTTTGGTTAATCGATTTCACTATCTTTCCCTTGTTAACACACTCCTATATTTCCCTCACTAACTCTCCTATCTTTATTAGAGTCTATTTCATCTCTAAGTTAGGTGATCCTTAAACTTATGTTATGTATACCAATTTCATCACTTGTGTGTCTCATCCAAAAAAGTTCTAATGTCATATTAGATCCAGGGTTCCTGAATATCTGGTGCATTGCTTTGTGCATGCACATGAGTTCGCACAAAATCTCATAAGCTAAATATAAAATTGTGAAAGTAAATAAGAACTTCTATTTAATTCTACATGAAAAAAAAATTAAAAAAAAATCCCACAATTTTGGTTAGGTGGTTATGTTGTTAAAATATACATTGTATATGTATCCATGCACTGTATTCATAAGTTATTAATTTCTTCTATGACTTCCACATAGTTTTGAATATAATTAATATGGTGCATGTCCACCAAAATTGAGACTTGAATCTAGGTTATTATTACAAATAATATCCTAAATTAAATTGTTGATAGACCACGATCCTAAAGACAAAATTAAATAAAAATTTACTAAATTCAAAATGCTATCATTTTGTTTTAGTGAAATCCAAATTAATGTTTCCATCATATATTTCAAAGCTCAAAAATGACGAAGATCCATCAAGCATAAATCTTGCCAATTCATTTCACATAAAGAAGGTTAGGTTAAGTGTTCAATGATTTTGATCTTTTCTAATTTGTCCTCACTGTAATTTGGCTAAGCAATCTTTGATGAAATTGCAATTTTAGATTGATAGAGTTGTTGTTTTCATTGTGAAAATGGATTCATTGCCCTTTAATATCTCCACCGTACTCAAATTGTATAATATTAACATTTATTATATACAATTTAATTAATTTAAAATGATTCACACTATATTTCAAGTCAAAAATGTTGATTTCCCTCTCATGAAAATGATCACGTTGTTCTTGCCTCCATAAAAATCAACACCTTGTTCTCAATTGTCATCAAGATTTTCTATCAATGCAAGAAAATGTGTGCACACAAGTCATAATCACCAACAACTCTTAAGGCATGCACACAAGGTTGAAGTATAGATAGGGTAAGAAACAATATGGGCAATATTTAATACTAATTAAATAATATATCAAGGTGAGAGTGTGTATCATGAGTCTGCCTAGGTATTAAAATGCATTCCACTCGAATTTTTGTTGCGATTTCAATTATTTGAACAAAATTATAAATATAACGAAGATCCTCCCACCATGAGAGACCCAAAAGACGGTACAAGACTGGACAGGGGATCAACACAGAGAATACATTGGAATCCACCTTTAAAATTATGCATTCATAGCCATATTATCAATTTATTCCTTCAGTTTTGTTTCCAATCTAAATTGAAAAATCCCAAGATAGGCAATGACTACCCACCCTCTCAAGGCTCAAAAACTTTGGATTTTCAAGCTATGGTTTCAACCTTTTAGAAGCCTTCAAGAGCCCAATTGTTGACTAGGCTCATCGAGAGAATCAAGAAGACACTAGAAGTTAAGCTACCTGCCATTGCATCAAGACACAAGGCCCTCACTCTTCATTGACAATTTTCACCAATTCATTGGCATTTGACCCTTTCCATAGGCAATGGTCATTTGGTTGCAAAAGGACTAGAAAGTGCTAATCAAAACAAAAAATACATCATTTCTTATGTCATAGAGGATTAAGTGGTTTCTTAAAGATATGGATCTAATATTTCAAAATGGGCCTTACTTCTTTGGATCCTGGGGCATGTATTTGAATAGATGGAATCCAAACTTCAATTTGGAGCTCTATGTCTCCAAAGTAGTCCTTGTTTGGGATCAATTTTCCCATCTCCTTCTTCACAATTGGAGCGATGATGCTCTTCGCAATATTGGAAACTCTTTGGGGTGATACTTTGACTGGGTTGAACCCAAGAAGAATATGTATGCTTGTACTCAAATATGTGTAGAGGTGGATTTGGAGAAAGTCCTACTAGAGGCCATCCTTATCTCTCTAGTTAACTGGCAACATGTTCAATAGTTAGACTATGTATAACTCCCTTTTAAGTTCAAATCCTACCATGAGTATGGGAATTTTTCCAAAGACTACATGAAGGAACCCCAACCCCCTCAACATGGACCAGAGAAAGAGAAATAATGGAAAATGATGAAATGAAAAATGGATTTGCACAAAAATATTCAAGCATCAGTATTAGGGGTACCAAAAACAACCAAAGAAAGAGAAACAATAGCAGATGATGAAACGAAAAAATGGATTTGCGAAAAAATATTCAAGCAATATATCAAGCATCAATGTTAGGGGTACCAACAACATCTAGGGTGAAAAAACACTAGGCACAAACCCCCATTAAGGGAACCTCTTTAAACAATCACTCAGAGAGAATCAAGATTTAGACTAGTGACAAAGGAGGTAGAAAATTGATGTCTAATAATAGTTTTTAAGTCCTAACTTAGGAGTAAATCCGATTAGATGAAACCCAAGAAAATCCTTTATCAGAATTAGGGAGAGTTGTCTCAAGACAAAAGGAGTCACCTTTAGTCCAAATAGCAGAGATTACACCAATAAAAGAGAAAGATCTGGATGTAGAAAGAATGGAGGAGGTCGAAAACTATTCATATGTAGATATAGCCTTCTTTGATATCAAATCCAAAGGTAAAGACCAAATGGAAACCAAGGGAGATGCATATTTTGAAGAAAATCTCTACAAAAAAGTAGGAAAGAAGCCAACAAAGGTCAAAAGGGAGGAAGCAAAAAATAGGGATATAATGATGGGGCCCCAACCAACAACATAAAAATATCTTGGAGGGGATTCAAAGCCCACTAGAACCCTTGGAAGAAGCACGCCTTAGAAAGGTGGTGGTTCAAAATACTAATCCAAATAATGATACTTGTCTCTTAGAATTACATAGGATTAAGTAGAAGGAGCAAAGAAGAAACCCTAAAAGGTTTAATCAAAATGCAAAAATATTTTAGCATCTTACTCCAAGATCTTGAAATGGAGTCATTAGAAGCTTAAAGGTTGAGAAGTAGAAATGGAGATAGTGTGAAGGAGTAGTAGTCGACTCAAGGAAAGATTCAAGAGGGTTATATACCCTCTGGAACAACCATGTATTGCATTTGGATTTCTCTTTTCAAACCCAAAACTAGATTCTTACAAGATTTATCAACATCCAAACTAGTAAGAGCATCAACATTTTCAATTTATGTATGCCTACCAATTGCATGGAAAAATAAAATTGTTGGAGATCACTCATAGATTTGAAGGATTCAAAGTATGTCAACAATAACATTATTGTAGTGGATTACAATGTGATTCTCTTCAATAATGAGAAAAGAGGGGAAAACATTTTTAGAGATCCTTTCAGGGGAAAATTGAGGAGTTGGTAGTTGAGTGTGATCATAAAGATATCAAGACAATCAAAAGAAAATATGCATGGACTAATCAGAGGAATGATCCTATGCATATTGCATCCATATTAGATATATTCCTAGTGCACAGTGATCTTCTCCTACAATATTACTCTTTTAAGTCAAGGATCCTCCCATCGTTTGTATTTGACCATAATCCCATTGTTCTGCACTTTTAGGACTCTCTAGACTATGGTCCATTTCCTTTCCACTTCAATCCGTTATGGCTAAACAACTAGGAAGTGGTAGATAGAGTTCATACAACCTGGAAATCTTGGGTTCATACATATGGGAACATAAATCAAAGCTAGTCAAACATGTCCTTAAAGAATGAGTAAGGTCCTCTTATTCCTCCCCATTGGAAGAAAAAGAATTTCTTTGATATCATCTTAAAGATCCAGACAAAAATGGAGCATGAAGATATAACAACCAAACTTCAGGAAGAACAGACAATAATTCAACAAAATCTTCAAAGAGCCATTCAAATTAAAGAGGAAACATGGAGGCTTAAATCTAGAAGCCTATGGCTCAAGGTAGGGGACATAAACACAACACATTCTCACATGCAAGCTAAGTCATGAGTCATAAAAAATAATGTTAAGGAGATAATGTTGGAAGATGGCACAGGAATCTTTGACTTCCATGAGCTAAAGACGATAGCCGGAGCACACTATGGTTCCCTTTTCACAAAGAAAGATGATGTGGCACTGGAAACCTTGGCATCTATACTAGAGAATATCCCTATGGTTGTTTCAAATAAGGAGAATAAATAATTGACAAAGCCTATTGAGGAAGAGGAAATATTAAGTGTCATATGGAGTTTGGAACCAGATAAGGCAGTTGAGCCTGATGATTTCTTGATATCTTTCTATATATATTTATGGAACCTCATTAAATTTGATCTTAAGAGGATGCTCCAATATGCCGAAAGGTCTTGAAAATTAAGGGGCATCACCGATTCTTCTTTATCATCCTTAACCCCAAAAGAAGAAAATCCATCATCATTTTCAAGGTTTTGGCCAATATCACTTTGTAGTTATTCATATAAAATTATGACAAAGATCTCAGCAATTAGGTTAAAAAATATTATGCCCAAGCTAATCTCAGAAAATCAAGGTGGGTTCATGCAGGAAAGGAAAATTGTTGACAAGATAGTTCTCGTGCAAGAGGATATTCATTCTAGTAAGGAAAATAAGAAGAAATGCATTATGATTAAGTTAGACATGGTGAATGCATTTGATCCTGTGAGGCATTCCTTTCTTTTTGAAGTGATATCAAAATTTGGATTTGTTGATTATTGCAACTTCATGAGACATTCTCCAGGTCGTTCTCCTCTGGACTGAGTTGAGACGATCTGTGAGAAATCCCATGTGATGGGTGTGTCATACTCCTCTAGACTGAGTTGAGATGACATGTGTGGTCTCTTGTCGTGCTCCTCTGGACTGAGTTGAGATGACGCGAGATGGTCTCCTGTCGGACTCCTATGGACTTAGTTGAGTTGACTTGAGATGGATCTCCATATGGTACTCCTATGGACTTAGTTGAGTTGACTTGAGATGACTCTCCATATGGTACTCCTATGGACTTATTTTAGTTGATCTGTTGAGAGTGATGTCCATGTGGTTGAGCACAGGTGGATGTGTCCCTAATGGTTGAGTACTAGAGGTTGTGAGAGATCCTTGCTATATGGTCTAAGAGCAAGATTTATTGTGTAGCCCTAATTTTGTATTGTGAAGGGCACAAGTCAGCCGCAACATGTAAAGATATTTAATATTGTGTAAATATTAATTATATTTTGGATTTGTACAAGTCATCTCTATTGTGCCAATAGACACATCTATTGATGAGTTAGGTCATGTATAACTAAGAGAGATACATCCCCATTGTGGATCATATCTCAGTCTTGCAACGCATACTTGGAGAGATGTAATTTAGTGCACACTTCTCTCCTGCGCCATATTTCTTGGTCATAGATAACCCTATTATGTGCACTAGGGTTTTTGGTGAAAGGGTGATCTTCTCTTGACTCTATAACAAATGATTGTTGGGTTTTTCCCTTGGTTGAGAAGGATTTTCCTAGGATAACTTCTTGTGTTCTTGTGCATGGTTATTCTTCTTATGATCTTGGTTACTGCAACTATTGTATATTGTATTGTTGCATTGTGTATGGTTCAAGTTCATGCTAAATTGAAATAAACTACATGTACTTGAGATAAGCCTGAAAATTCAACATGGTATCAGAGAAGTGTTCCTAAAGAGCCATTGCACAAGCCATTGAAGAGCTAGTTGTCGCCTTCCTGCTGCAACTACAAAAATGGCTCCTTCCATTTTCCTTGTCAAGTTAGTTTTAGCACTTTACCCTTGAACGTTGGGCCTAATTTTTTCACAGGAAGATATTTCTTAGACCAGCGCACCTCATGCAAATCTCAGATCAAAAATTGAGTTTTGATTTTCGGCCCTAGGGTTTCTGCATAATTTCGGTTTTAGGATTTCTACAGCTTGTTGGAGTATTTTTGCAGCTTGTTGAGGTTCCTTTCACTGTCAATGGTTTCTTGTTGGTAGTCATAAGTCCAAGAAACCCCCAAAGACCGCCTCTTGAAAAATGATAGGGTTTCTAGCCTAGCCATTAAGGTTTGTGAAGAATCTGCAATCCATGAGGAAAAAAACATTGGTGGAAGATAGACTTGATGGAACAAGCAACTTCAACTTCTGGAAGTCAAGATTACACGTCACTCTAGAAGAGGATGACCTATTGAGATTGATAGAAAAGACTCTACCAGAAGCAACAATCGATCAAGAGAAGGCTAAATGGAAGGCAAATGATGTCAAAGCAAGGAAGATAATCATCTATTTAGTAAGAGATCATCTACTACATCCCATCTATACCTTGAAGACAATTTATGAAATGTATGGTGCAATGAAGATGATGTTTGAGAGTAAAAACACAAACATAACTCTTACATTGAAACACCAACTTCAAAATATCAAGATGATGAAATCTTACACCATTGATACTGTCTTCATGAAGATTTCAGAGATCATAGATCAGCTAGGTGCCATTGGAGAAACCATAACAGACAGAGAACTTGTCATGATTACTCTCAATGCTCTTCCAAGGGTACCATTGGAGAAACCATATCAGATAGAGAACTTGTCTTGACTACTCTCAATGCTCTTCCAAGACATTGGGAACCATTTCTTCAAAATATCAATGGTCGAGCAGATCTACCTGGATTTGATTGTCTATGGACAGAATGCACCCAGGAAGAAACCAGACTTATTACCAGAGGAGTGAAAGACTCCCCTCAAGATGAAAATCATGCTCTTACCTTTCATATAAAGAAAGGAAGAAGAAATAGAAGAAGTTTCAACAAAGCATTCAAATATAAGAAAACTTCATCAGCTTCAGGTCATGAAAACAGAAAAGACAATTCAAGGATTCAGTGTTTCATATGTGACAAGTATGGACACATTGCGAGAAATTGTCCTACCAGGAAGAAAGGAAGACAACTTGCATCCACTATTGATGTTGATCCAGAGCCACATCAGAGAGATTAAGACATAAAAGATGAAGTTTTCTTCTTCATATCAACACTCTCAGGTACGGTTCTTACTGATAATGATATTTGATTAATTGACAGTGGTGCTTCCAGACACATGACTGGATATAGAGATCATCTAACATACCTTGTTGAAAAAGAATCTAGTCTACATGTTGTACTTGAAGACAATGTCAGATATATTGTGAAAGGAGTTGGAACTTCTACATTCCAACTAGATTCTGACATACCACTTCAGCTGAGTGAGGTATTGTATGTACCTGGGATAAAAAGGAATCTTGTCTTTGTTTCTGCCTTAGAGGATAAAGGATACAAGGTTTCCTTCTCTGAAGGAAAAGTTCTTGCATGGCACAAGAACTCACATATGAATTATGCTTGAGTGAGTCGTGTTCGAGAAAACAGCTTGTACAAATTGACTGTACGACCAATCCAGGCCCTGTTACATGATACTATCAGCTTGAGCGAGTTATGGCATAGAAGACTTTCTCATATACATTATAGATCCCTTCCCGCTTTGGGGAAGATGGTAACAGGCCTTCCAGAGATACATGTTCAGCATGATGGTGTTTGCAAAGGTTGTGCTCTTGGAAAGAATGTCAAGGGGTCCTTCTTGAGCAGTGACAGCAGATCCAAGGGGATCTTGGACTTATACATTCAGATATTTGTGGACCCATGATTGTTGCTTCCCTGAACGAATATTTGTACTATGTGTTCTTCATCGATGATCACTCTCTCAAGACGTGGATTTACTTCTTGAAGACCAAGGATGGAGTCCTTGTGATATTTCAAGAGTTTAAATCTCAGGTTGAGAACCTAACCGAGAGGAGGATTAAGGTGTTGAGATCAGATAATAGAAGAGAGTACACCTCCAGGGATTTCAGTGATTTTTGTATTGAGGCAAGGATCAAGAGGGAGTACATTGTTCCTTATAATCCTCAACGGAATGGGGTTGCAGAGAGGAAGATCATAACCATTATTGAGGCAACCAAAGCGATGATACATGATCAAAATATACCTATGATTTTGTGGGAAGAAGCATCCATGAGAGTTGTGTATGTTCAGAATAGGAGTCCTCATCAGATTTTGAAGAACATGACTCCCAAAGAAGATTTCACCAGAGTGAAGCCTGAGGTTGGACACTTTAGGATATTTGGGTGTCCAATATACTTGCATATACCCAAGGAGAAGAGGACCAAGCTAGACCCTTCAAGAAGAAAGGGCACATTTGTGGGGTACAGTGAATCTTCAAAGGCATACTGGATCTACATCCTTGGTTAGAGACAGATTGAAGTGAGCAGAGGTGCCATATTTGAGGAAGAGATAACCTTTCAAAGATCCATAGAATCTCAGATGGAGATTGATAGCGAGACAGTACCTTCTACCCCTTCAATAGTTCATAGGGAGACAGTCATTGATCCAATTGATCCTATAGCTCCAGATGATTTTCCCAGAGACATTGCAGTAGGCCATAAAAGGCATGCCTGGGCTCGACATACTCTGCAGGAACCATAGGGACATGCATCTCCTCGAGGCACATTCTGAGAGAGAAAGAGACCACAGATATTTTTGAGTTATGTTTCATCCATGAGCCACATCATTGATACTGAACCTTCTTGTCATGGAGAAGCAACAGGTCAATAGGTATGGAAAGATTCCATGACAGAAGAGTATCAGTCCATCATGAAGAATGATGTGTGGGATATCGTTCTGAGATCGAAAGGGAAGTCTGTGGTGACTTCCAAGTGGATCTATAAGATCAAGCATGCAATTGATGGAAGTGTCGAGAAGTACAAA
>CBVK0100581872.1:0-11504 GCA_900067695.1 Picea abies
ACATTCTTGAGAAACATTGTCCCCACTCTCAGATATGTTTGAGGGTCTCCAATGATAGCTTGCTTGATATTTCATGCACTAACTAAGGAGGATGGACCATAACCTTAGTTGTAAGACTTGATTCACTAGTACACAAGAGTGATCTCCCCAAGTGTTGTGCTAGGTATACTATAGTAATAAGATGGTTGAATGGTTAATGTAAGGATGATTTCAAGTGTGCCTAGGAATCTTGCATTATACCCGACGGTATGTGGAAGATCAAATCCATAAATAAATTATCTCTAATGTAGTACTACTACTCACCAGGTACCAGCTACATTGTACAAGGGCATCCAACCATTTGGTCACTTGTATTCCTAGTGTGTATGCTTTTTTACCTTAGTTTTATTTGTTGAACTATGAATCATTATGTTCAAAGATGTCATAATGTGTCTCTAGCCTTAAAATATTCTCAAAAAATTGGGTGTGTTATGGGATATGAAAGTACGTTGATGCTACTTATGGTTTATCTCAATAGCTAAAACAAAACACTTAGAGTAATATTGACATAAATGTAACTATAGAAAGTAAAACAAACATAATCAAAGCATTGAAGTACCAACAATAGGTTGCACCTTTATTGATATTTTGAATAGGAAGAAATGTTCACTTGCCTCTTCGAGGAAACAACATCTAATTGAGTAGAGCTTGAATACAATATTAATCATTTGGAATTTGATTACATAATTTATACCCCTATAAATAGTCTATATTTATTTAAAACCATAACCACCTAGCGAACCTTTGTTAATGAGGCCTCCTTACCTTATTGATTACACTCTAACTACCTAGTGGACCTTATTTAATAAAGATGACCCATATACATTAAGTGTCAACCTAATCCCTTAACTAGGGTAGTAAAACACCTTCATATATCAAGACCTTGTCGTTTTCTTTTGAATCCACTTCCAAGTTTAATGAATGGAGGATATAACAAAATTTAATAAAGTAGAATTCCATTATGGTAACAATAATTCAGTAACACATTTTGGCAAGAGAAAGATTAGATATAAATGTCCAATAGTACAAAGTTTAGATAATAACTATGGAGTCTCCAATTAGTATGACTTTACTAACTTCATTGTTTTTAATGATAAGAATACTTTTTTCAAACAGAAAAATATCTCAAAATTGTATTGTGGTATAATTTCATTTACACAACAACATTGCAAAGACTTCTATTTCATTGTCTATGGAAATGTCAAAATCCCAATATACTCAATTTCTTTGTTTTTTGTCAAGATCATAATGTGCCTAGCCACCTTGTCCCTAATTAATTCAACAATTTTCACTTATATAATTTGTATGACAAAATTAAAATTTTCAACGTATGATTGTTATTAGTCTAAGATAAACTTTAACAAATAATGATCAGAAAGTTGTGAATATATTATTATTATTATTATTATTAGTATTCACATAAAAAAATCGTAACTTTATTATAATAACAAAGTTACACTTTTTAGATACTTCAATAGCATGGGTAGAATATGTACATTGTCGTAGACTTTAGCAGTCAAATCGATACACGAAAAGAATCTCTTGTCCCACAAACAAAGGGTCTCATACACCAATTTAGTGATTGACTTAGTCATAACCTCAAAATTAAATTATTATTATTATAAAATAATAAATATTAAATATGCTTTACTGAACATTTTAATAAATTTTATGTTGAAATTTTGAAACATTACAATATGTTAAAAGATGTAATTAGTTTATTTAGGGAAAAAAATATGTTAAATGATGTAATTAGTTTATTTAGGGAAAACAAAATTATGAAGTAAGTCATGAAATACAAGTATGTTTGTATTTTTAAATTATTCATATAAATTATTTTTTCATCCAAATCATTTAATATTTAAACTTAATTTTTATCATCATTTATTTATATTTTCAATAATAATTAACTCATATATCACCATTTTATTAACCATTACAATTTAATATTAATCTACGATGGCATATAATCTCCTAAACACAAGAATATCGTGTATTGTATTTGAAAATGATGTTAGAGATGACTATGAAAGATATCGTATCCTTGCAAGATATTATAAATATGATGGCATATATCCCCTACACAAAATTTAAAAACAGTGTTGTGTATAGTCTTTGAAAATGATGTTAATGATGTCGAAAGGTACCATATCATTAGAAGATATTATAATAAGTACTTTGTGGGCCCTCATACACATCATCATTATCTAACTCTTAGATATATATAGTCGATTAGCCTATCTTTTATATCATTCCATATGAGAAACGCTATATAGTTACCAATCACTTTAAATTTAAATTTCTTAATGTGATGGCTTCTAGAAGATGTAGACCCTTGGAAGGTAGATATTGACAAGAGTAGTGAAGTGACTTTGTACCTAACTAGATAAGTGACCATGTACCCAATAGCTTTTCCCCAATAATTTTGCTCATGGGGCTTCCATGTGATTCATCAAGCATATGGTATGTGTGCGTGTACATTGTACAAATGCAAAGTTAGCTACCTCCCCATGGTCACATTATTATGTTAACCATGTGTCTATATGGCATAATAAGTAGTAATAAAGATACCATCAATTTCTTATTTGAAAAAATAGTTCACAACATTTGGTGATCAATAACACTTAAAATTTTAAGTTGAACCTTAAGGGTGGTAGGTGTGGAGTTATTAATGATCTAGATTTTGGGGAGAGTAATTAATAATGAGTCGGAGTATTTAGCAATTTATCCAGTATTAACTTTGCTAAAAGAGCACGATGTGACATGGTGTGGGGGTTATTTATTATATAGGGTTTGGGGAGAGTAATTTCCTAGCAATTTATTAAGGAGTAACTTTGCTAAAAAAGCATGGTGTGACACATATAACAATTGTTGGAGACTCTACTATCATTCAGTCTTTATTCTATTAGTTCCCCCTTCAAAATTTCAACTTGCATCACCTCACCTACAAGATTATTGGTGTATCTCATAATTTTGCTTAAGTCTCTTGTTATCAATTTATGAAAGTGTTAAACATCAAGGTTGATTCACAAGCCAATCTTAGCTCCATGTTGAATGAAGTGCACATGAGGTTAAATGGGAGGTTTCCATATAACATTCCCCTACTTTAGTTTCATCGCATTTATTCATAGAGTATCCAAAGGAAAACAAATGTATTGTTAGAATTCCTCAATGAGATATGCAATTACTCCTCCATACACACTCGTTATTTCCTCTAGTTGTGAGAACGTGCAAGTTAATGACGGATTTGATAGATGGGGACATTTCATGTGTGGATTTAATATTGAGCTAGTTTTGGAAGGGTTCATTATTATTTCTTTTGTCTCGGTGGTTAGCTCTTAGTGCATTGGTGTTGGAGGAGCCATCCAGGGCATTGCCTATAAAATTGACTTAGACAAGCACTAGCGACATTCCTTGGTTTTCTAGGTTTCCTCTTGGTTTTATGTGAACCAAAGAAAATTTTAAAAGGGCCTACAAAGGTGTGAAAAGGACGTGATCGAACTTCATTGTAGTGTCGCAAATTCTAATTTTAGGTGGACTAGGTTGCAAGAGGAATGGAAAAGAAAACATCAGGCTAAGAATAAAATATGAGATGATTGTGCCATGGAGATTACTTCATAATTGTTGGTGCTAAAGGAATATGAATATGAACTCAATACTTTCATGATTATTACTCATGGGAAATAATACCTCAAGCTACAATCCCTTCTTGGTTTCTTAAAATCACTTGTTTCTTGGAATGTGACACATCTTGGTCTACCACATGAAGTTTTGTCATCCCCTCCTCCTCCATCTTCAACGATTATAGGGGAATCTGTCCTTGCTAGTTCATTCAGGGAGTGTGGATGTTATGTGGAATGGAAGTCCTCGGGTTATGGAGATCCCAATGGAAGTTGTAATGTTAGCATGTTAGCTAAAAGAGGAGAAGCAAGGAAGAGACGAAGACACAAACATCAAATGTTAAATCTTTTGCTACTACCCCTCTATTGATGTGGACAAATGTCCATTGTTAAATTATGGGATTTCACCTGAAGATAAGCCACAATTAGCCTCTACTTCATTTGAAATAGTAAACTCCTCCAATTTGTGGCCGAATTTTCATTATGGGATTTACTTTGGGTTATCAAATCCTAAATCCTAAATGAAATTCTAATCTAAAACATATTGCAATTATAATATTAAACGCACCTAGCTAGGATTTCGAGAACAAAGAGAAAATATGAAACCACCAACTATGACTACCATTGAAACATACAAATGTTTATTATTTCTTAATAATAGAAATATCTAAATAATCAATAAGGAAATAAGGTAATCTTGTATTTAATTTATTGATTATAGTTTCATATTCACAAGTTAGCAACTATTGAAAAAAATAGCAGTAAGAATAAATCACAAATGCACAAAAAATAATCTACAACACAAGTAAACTTTTTTATAGTCACTTCAACATGAGAAAACAAAGGAAAATCCCCATACAATAACAAATACTAGAATGAATCTCCCAAATGTCCAATTTTAGCTTCTCAATTAAATCGAAATCAATTTTCAACACCAATCAAAAATCCCCTCCCCTCTTTTACACTCATCTTACTTATACAAAATGAAGGCGAGGGGGTTGAAATGTTCATTTTCCTAACCATTGGTATTTTGTACTTGACTTGTGTACCCTTGCTCTTTTTCTTTTCTATATCTTTTAATATAACATTTCCACGCTTTAAATGTTTTCTCAACAATATCATTTTGTGAAAAGTGATGTTGATCGAGAGGAGCCTCAAAAGAAGTAATACTTTGATCTATTATTTTTTCAAACTTTTCCAACTTTGGAAACAAAGTTTTAATAAACATTATTTCTATGGTGGGGTCTTCAACATAGATTTTCATACATGCCTTGCTAATTCCTAGAAGAGAGCACATGGTTTGTCTTTTTCACCGTATTTCCTCTTCAAGAGCCTTTATTACCTCCTCTTGAGGAAGGAAACCATCATGTGGACCAAAAGAGGGGAGGTGGGATGTTTTTGCAATATTTTTTTGTTACTTTCCACATTGTGGCACTATCTACTAACTCATGGTGTATGCCTTGCAATGCCTTTTGAGAAGAATCCCTCCAATATCTGAGACCAAAATCAATGTTGAGCATATCCTTCTCATTTGATAAGGGTATTTTGGGGGGAATATCGCCAAGATAAGTTTTCCATATTTTAATAGATTCAAATTATAGATGTGCTTATTATTGGGATATCTTCGAGACTTATTTTTTATCTTGCACATTAGACACATCTTGGACTTGTCCCTGAAGGTGTTGATATCTTCTATAAAACTCTCTTTGTTTAACATTAAACTCATCTTAAATCCCCATTGCATAACCAATAAATTCTGTAATATCATATTCTTTTGGTATGTGATAATCCACCTAATTTTCCAATTGTGTTATTTTGGCTTCATAATCCTTCATTCACTTAAATGTATATACTACTTCATCAGTAGTAGCTTGAATGCAAGTCTATAGAAGCAGTGAATGTCAAATCAGTTTTCTTGGTATCCATCACAATAGATTCATTGGTAATTGCAAGTTCTTGATTGACATTAATTTCCTCTTCTTGTGAGTTTGTCTCACAATCTTCTTCTTATTTCTATGAAAGTGAACATTTATTGATTAGCCACTTCATTAATAGGTTTTGGAAATGGAATTTCTCTTGCAGTAACCAATCTAGGGGTAGTCATACTGGAAAAACTTTGGGGGTGTATAATTTTTCCATTGGTTCTTCCTTTGTTATTTATCCCCATTATTTCTCTTCTTCCCCTTTCTTTTCCTTCCTTTTTTTCCCCATTCTTTCTCTTCTTCCCCTTTATTTTCCTTCTCACTTTATGCTTCTTCTTTCACTCTCTTTTTTAACTCTTCTTCTTTTTTCTTATTCTTTTCTGCTTCAACTTTCTTCCTTGTTTCTTTTCCTCTTGCAAGTTTTTGAGATTCTACATCTGCCTTGTATTTTTCTTTTACTTGTCCATCTATCTTATTCTTTTCCTCAACTTCAACTTTAGCATTTTTCTAAGCTTCATTTATCTTCTTTTCTCTAGGTATAATGCCTGAAATTTTGCAATAGTCCTCTCTACTTCTTCCCTTTTCTTTCTTTCATTTTCTTTTTTCAATGACTACAACTTAGTTTGCACCTCATCATATGTGAAAGCACTTATTTTTGGTTCCTCTAATTCATTTTTCTCATGAGAATAAGTGAAACCAATTTTCATTTCAGAGTTGAGTTTTCCACAATTTTCAATGGATCATGCATCTGATATTTGTTGAGGGGGAAATGATAGGCTTCCATTTTATCCCCTTCCACTCTCACCCAAAAATAATTAGTCAACCCATACAAATCTATGAATAGAGGATATGGGGGATATAGCTTCTTTTGATGCTTTGGGAGGTATGTGTTGAAACCATGGAGAGCAATTTGATAACCAATCTTTGTGATTACCAACCTATTAGGCACATGGGCTAGTAATGTATGAGGAGGTTGTTTCTCCATAAATTATATTATATGTATACCTCTCATCAACGTGCCAATCTCCAATCCTACAAATACTTCTATAGACTTCTATAGCCTCATTAGAAAATCTTGGGCATGGCTTACAAAATATGAGCCCATTTAATGGTGCAAAAAATTGATCTCAAATGTAAGCATAGTTGTGCATATACTTATGCTCCCAAAGGTCTTTAAAATATACATGAACATGAGTTATATCATTTTTCCAAGACCAACCCATGCCTATGAATGAATTATAGGCCCATATTTCATCCAGGAGGTAGGAAGACAAAATTTTGGAGGAGTAGTGGTTGAGTCAAGTTTCGCTTTTTTGATAGCATCTCATAAGAAATATGATAGAATAACGTCCCAATTGAAGATAATCCCTTTATTTGCAATAGCATAATCAATGGTACCTAAGCTATCTTCAGATGAAAGGATGATTTTTCCCCATACAACCTACTGAACAATTGAGAAACATACATGTGGGTAGCTTTGAAATTGATAGTGGGAAACACTTAGGTATCTCTAGCTTTAAGTGTTATGCCTTCTTCATACTATATAGCTAGGAGATCGTAGCAATTATGTGTGCGAGTGAATTCCACTCCTATTCATTCGTAAAAAAATATTCAATCTTTGAGAATTTGTAGTATGTGTATATATCAGTATGTAAGAAGGATATTATGCATCTTCTATGTTCATTATACATGCTTATTTATTACATCAACATGATTAATTATCCATCTAATCATATTTTCTCACAACACCACCCCTGGTCTAGCATCAACATTATGAATATACGACCTTCATAAGTTTCTTACTCCACCGACTTGTCCTATTGTCTTTCACTTGGATTAGAGGTATTGGGAAGTCCTACCCATATTTGATTGACAAGAACAATTCTCCATCACAATGAGCATTATTAATTCCACTTTGATTTGAAGTATTTTCATATATTGGACTTTTAAATCCTTCAACAATGTCTCCATGACTAGTTGTTTCTCTTTTGGCAATTGCTTCTTGTTAGCTTTCTTTTATTTCACCTATTTCTTTTTCTTGCCTTGTCTATTGGACACACTATAAATGAGTCTAGATTTCACCCATTTGAAACAACATAACACATTAAAATTTGTTAGTGAAAACATTAAAGTAGTCTTGAGGTAAAATTTTGATCTTTATATCTTTCTTATTCATGTTTGAATTAGCCTTAATCCTTATAAGTTAAAACAAGGCCTACCTTGATTTAAGCAATATTTTGTTTGAGTTTTCAATGGGCATAACTCGTTTCAAAATTAAATACTTGTTCCAAATAGGACTATTTTGAGAACAATGAAGGGTTAATTATCATGACTAAGTATCGATTATGGTTTTAGGTCAGATAATAATAGTCTAATGTTAGAATGAATTCACCTTTTAATGGGGATAGGTAGAAACTCAACGTTCATTTTGGAATTTAGTCACTCCTTCCTTTGAAAGAAAAGGAGAAGAATCTTCAAGAGTAACTCCTTATAGGCCTCGAAAAACCAACATTAGAAGGTTATATTAAAACATAATTGAGGTGAGAAATTCTAAAGTAAAAAATCTAAACATGTAGCAGTAACCACTCAATCGGAAACAACTTTTAGTAACTGGTTCAACAACTTTTTTGTAATTTAAATAAATGAGACACTTGTTTAATAAATCAACATATACTATCCCAAATGACAAGGAATTTAAAATGACATTGAAAACATTATATCCATTCCCAAGAACATCACATTCAATCTAAAAATAACAATTGAATGAGTGATAAAGAAGAATGGGATATTTATCTAGATGTGTAGTGGGAATATAGGGGGTCCTAGCTAGCAATCTAACAAGTTTGTTGCATGCACTTCAAATATTACAACAATGAGAGAAGGAATCTTGACCATTGGTTCCAACTCAATCTTCTAGTGATAAGAAATCTAATGCAAATTTGATTCATGTAGAAATTAACATTGGAAAAGAAAATGTTAAGAGACTCCAATTAGTGAACATTTCTACCACTACAAAATTGATTGAAATCTCATTAATGAGCATGTTCACGTGTCTTTTAAAAGGGAAATGATATTTTATGTTCTTTTCTCAAGCATGCAAATGGGAATCAAAGGAACCTAATTGCTAAATCATGGTCAATTAAGAAATTGGGGAGAAAGGCGAAATTTGAATGAAAATAAAAGTGTCATGGTTGTAAAATCAAGGCTAAATATTCAGAAATTAGAGGTTTAAGTGCTTTGAATTCGTTCTCAAGGGTGGGGTTGATTTTGAAATTGGGTTTAATCATGAAATCATGAGGCAGAGGAATGCCTTTGGATGTTAGGGGTGGCCTAATCTAGGAATCAAGACCAATTGCAACATCAGATATCCAAACACTTTCGAATGCAAATTTAAAATAGGGTTGATCGGGGAATTGGTCCCAAATTGGAAATAGAGCTCAATTTAAGAGTCAAACGTGGTTTGATTCTTCGATTGAGGCTAATCAATTGATCAGTAGAAAAATTTGAAAGGCTTGATGTAAAATAAGTCTAATCAAGAAATAAGCTTGATTGTAAAAATTATACCTTTGAATGATATGGGCCAATCAATGGATCGGGCCCTATTTGGAAACTGCGGGAAAATTTTGAAAGGTTCTCAATATCCCACTTTTGAATGGTCCTAATTATAGAAAGGAGGCCAATAGCGAAATTATGACTGATTGATCAATGAAGAAAAAATGAATGGCATTGTAGAAGGTGTCTGATTGTGAAATTGAGCTCGATCAATCAATTTGGGGGAAAACCTTGCATTCAAACGATACAAAGAAGGAGTTCAATTGATCAATTGGGATCGATCAAAATATTGAGACTTAAATTTAAAAGAAAAGCATAGATCACAAATCAAATTAAATTGAAAAACTAGTATGATTGATAGAATCAGGACCAATCACGAAATGAATCAATCTATCAAAAATAAAAAAATAAAGCATGATCAACCAATCGTACTTGATTGGAAAATCAAGGAAGGTCAACAAAATGCTCTAAGAAAATAAAGGCCTGATTTGGAAATGGGGGATAAATAAAACATAATTCCTCTAAAAGAAACTTGGCACAAGGTTTTCATATAAATCAATTAAATTAGCTTTAAAAGCCATATGAGCATAGTCCTAAGCCAACAATACAAAGAGACTTCCTTCCCTTTCTAGGATTAGGAAATGAAAATCAAATCACGATGAAAACTCAAGGACTTACCAATCAAAACAATTAAAAAGAGGGTCCCTAAGTTTTGACAACTTTGGGATTGTTGAGACCTCAACACTCTCCTAGACATAAATATCGGTTATATACTTCCTATTTTTTTTATATGTTTTGTAGGGTAGTTTGACTATTGCTTAAGTAAAGGAAATATGCCTACCATGAACATATAGACTATATTATAATAAGTTTTGATAGAATATTTTGGACTCTATTATGTCTCTTTTTGTCAGTGGGTTGTGGCCAGTCTTCAAACTTTTTGTATTATTATGATGTTCTATTCGACCTTATCTCTTTTTAATACAATAATCTAACTATGACTTGTTATTAATCTAATTTTTCTCACTTGTTTAGTTTTTAGTATTTTTCGTTGGAAAACATCACTATGACAGTCGTACCGCTCATTTCCATCATCATGTGACCTTAGTCTTACCATTTTGAGCCAAGTCAAACCAAAATTTGACCAAAAAGTCATATCATATTATTTCCCTATTTTTTTTGTGCACAAAGCATGCATGAAATCCATTAAAATCCATGCTATGATCATAAAGTAAAAGATATTGTTTTTTCGGCTCATCAATGCATGTGTGCCCTCCAAAACAATGTAGTGGGTAAGCATGGACCTTATCAAGCCGTTATTGTTATTTATAGGGTTCGATCTAGTATTCTTAATCATTCTTATCCCACTAATTCATTAATGCATTGGGATAGTTCAGATTAAAGATAGATCTAAAAAAAGGTCCATGTTTCACTTATAAATAAAGCCATTGAAATCACACAAATCATCTACAATCCATAGTAAGGTCATGTTACTGAAATTCTTCTAGAGAGATTCAACACCCTAGCTCTTATCCCTCTACGATCAAGATTTTTTTCACTCTACCAAGCTTGGAGTTGGAGCATGCAAGGAGGTAAAGGACCCATCCCTAAGGGTGGCTTTGGAGCCCATCTAGTTACATCAAGTCATCCACAAGGTGTTGTTGTAAGTTAATACCTTCCATTGGTTAGTAAAATCATTCTTACATTTGCATACTTGTGCTTGGACTTTACTTTTATTATGCATGGGTTTGTTGATATCCTTTCATTATGTTATTTTAAATAAAATAATTACTTACAAATCTTTTAGTTTTATTTTTTTGGTTTGTATATTGCATAGCTTATAGAACTACTAAGGGTTTTTGGTACACCAGAAACCCACCAACATACACCCTGAATGTAATCATGTAAGATAATAACATATCATTAAAAATGATAATTACAATTATATAATTAGATGAGCACAGAGATTTATGTGGATAGTGAAAGACAAAACATTAGTGTGATTTATATGGATAGTGAAAAATAATTAAATTGATGAAGTTTATTAATTAAAAAAATAAATGTCCCTCTCTTGGATCCCTAAAGGAATTCTGGATGCTACAAGAAAACTCTCCTCAAAGTTTCTTTGGAGTGGGAAAAAGGAGTCACATGTAATCCCTTGGGTCCGATAGGAGAAAATAGCCACTCCAAAGGATTTGGGTGGGTGGGGTTTGAAAAACATCTTCCTATTCTCCAAAGCACTATCAACAAAGGGGGGTGGCGTCTTATAAATACTTCTAGTCTTTGGACTAAGGTTATCGTTCAGAAGTACATTGCACCAGTATCTCTTGAGGCTTGGATAAGGAGTCAACCAAAAACAACGAAGGGAGCA
>CBVK0100581873.1:0-11504 GCA_900067695.1 Picea abies
CTCTTCCGATCTCACAGGCTTTTCGGTCACCAAGGTTGAAATCGAAAAACTTCAATGCTGCGAGCTTGGTCTGCTTAGTGTGAATTGCGCGCACACCCTTCGGTAGGTATGAAGTGATCATAGGATAGTCATAATATTGGGGCACACTATCACGGTTGATTTCACCTTTCAGAGGAGGTATGTAAGAGGGTAAGATTCTCGGGATCAGTTTGGCATTCGCGATGTCATCTCTATGTTTAGTACGTTTCTCAGCGGTATGTCGGGATGGTCCAGCTTGAGTAGTGGATGGAGAAGCTGCTACTCTTGTTGATGACAAGGCTTGGACTCCGGTGGGCATTCCTCTTTCTGACATAACTCTTTCGGTTCTTAAGCTAGCGAGTACTTCTGTCATTGATTCTTCTGCTGCGCAAAGCTCGTCAGACATGTAAGCTCAGGATCACTTTCTCAGGTTTTCAATGGGATGAAGGTACCATAATTGAGTAGAGAGCAAGGTGGGGTAGTCACTATTCCACAATGCGGGTACTCCGTGAGCTCAAGTTCTCAATTGGAAAAAGTGTCTTCCGGGCATGGCACGATGGAATAAGTAAGTAAAGATGTAACAGACTACTTGCAACGAATAGGAGGGTCCATTAACTCTTGATCTGTCTGTTATGGCATAGTCTAATGGTCAGGTAACAGGTCATAACTTTCTTTTGATCCATTCATGCCATCAGTGGAATGGGTATATTGTATTCTAATGGTTATATTACTTCGACATGGTGAAGTGACATATGTCGTTGTTCTTCTATCCCAACAAAGCTCAAATTATGCATGTTTTCCTTCTGCGGGGTTTCTTCTGGAACGTTTTGTAATTTCTCCAACTTCACTTTCTTCTTCATGAGTTTTCTAGCCTTCTTCCCAGTGAGCTTCGTCTCGGTCATCCTTTTTTCATTTTGATTCTTTTCCTCTCTTGGCATGGTAACTTCGCAGTGCTGAGATTCTTTCTTCAGATCCATGGGTATTACTTGTCCAACATATTCTTCGATCCTCTGTGGTTCTTCTAGCATTCTGTCAACTTCATCATCCAAGTTCTTGGGGTCAAGAACCCTTGATATATTCTCCCATTCTTCAATCAACTGCATGATCCTTCTAGTTATGAAGTCTCTTAACTCTTGTCTCTGTTGTTCTAGGTCCTTTTTTGCTTCCTGTTTTCTGGCTTGATCTTTCTCAATCCAAGGTTTACCAAGTAACATAGTAAATAGGACGATGTCCTCCACGAACTTAACAATCTCAAAATATTCTTCTATCGAAGCTCCATGAGCATTCATAGATATTTGAGTGAGATTTCCACATAGGTTTACCAGCTTTCCTCTGAACAACCCTATTCCTCCTAATCAAGGGGTCATGTCAGGTCTTCTTATAGCTTTCCAGGTTCCTTCTGTCATAATTTTCACTGGTGTTTCTTCATCCAAAACATAGTCAATGTCGAAGTCTTCTATTCTGACTTCGATCTATTCTTTCTTCTTGAAGATTTCTAATAAGTTGAGGTCTCTATGATCATTAAGGGTTTCTTGCATTTTCATCAATACTTTCTCTGATTTTTTCTGGGGTTCCTCTATAATCCAAGTCTCTTGATCTCCTTCTTGCTCTATATTCATATTTTCAAGTCTAGCAATCATTCTAGGGCAATCCAGTACTTCATGGTCCATATCCTTACAACAAATACAACTGGGTCTTCACCCAGGGCATTCCTTAGAAAGATGTTCGGGCCTTCTGCAATTGTAACAAAGAGTTAATCCTCTCTTTCTCTTCAATGATTCCCAACTTTTCATGTACTATGTGCTAGGATCATAACGGTTAGCCTGCAAAAATTTCTTTCTAGGATCCTGCATCCATTGGTTAGTCCTAAAATTATTTCTATGCATAGGTATAACATATCTATCACTATACTTATCAAATCTATTCATATCAAACTTTCTTTCATCTATTAATGCCCTAGTTTTGAAGCTAGGATATAATCTATCAAACATACCTAGATCCATGCTTTAGAAAGAAAAAATTTCACTTATCTTACTTCTACAGAGCACAAATCTTCTGGATCTAAGACTTTTAACTATTCTTACCTTTATCAAAGCATAGAGCTTACAGATCTTATCTTTTTCTTGTAGTTCTGACCTCTTTCTTCGTGAATCTGACTTCTTTTTCTTTAGATCTGACCTCTCTCCTTCAGATATGACCTTTCTTTCTTGTCACAAAGCTTCACAGGTCAAACAGAACACTGCGCACTAGGGAAACAGATCTATGGACAGAACTTATTTCGCACAAAGATTCTTCTTCTTTAGTTCCCAAAAACCACAGTTCCAGGTCCTGACAACGAAACCATTTGTTGGCACAGGGGCAGACCCAGGGTTCAACGCTCAAGAGCGCACCAACAAAGCCCTAACTACCGACCCTTTCGGCAACACCTGCAAAGAAGATGAAGTCTCACCCGAGGTAGAGTCAGGGGTGGTTGCAGGACTTAGGTGTCTGCAATCTTAGCTGGGACATAGATATGTGATTATCTTTCTTACAACACACTTAGCATCAGTTATTTCCTAACATACATTCATTAATACACTTCACAGAAAGCACATAGCACCACAGTAATTACTTAGATATAACACTTAGCAACGATAAACAGGTTATACTCAATAGATTAAGCACTTAGCATCTTATGTATCATATCTATCATGCATTCATATCTCATAAGCATAAAGCATTAATGAATCTATCTAAACATATCAGAGCACTTAACAAAAGAGAGACAAACACATCAACACAATACACAGAGTTACCATGGTTCACCCCCACCCTGGGGCTACGTCCACAAAGTCTTCTTTATATTATCTTGGTCAAGCAGTTACAACACGGAGATTCAATGACCCTTACTTCGCAAGGGACAGAGGATCTGCGCAGCTCGCTAGATCCCTCTTGTTTGCACTCAGCACAAAGCCTTCTACAGTCTTTCGCAGAGACTTGCACTCAGCTCTGCAAGTCTTACACAAAATGCACAGAGCCTTATGATACTTGGTCACACAGATCCCACTACTAGCACTAATCCTTCTCACACTCTGTGCACTCAACACTTATTACAGCATGCACAGAGCTCTTACAGTCACACAGTCTTCTGATCACATAGATCCAACTTATGCACTAAGCCATCAACTAGACAGGGCCTCCTTTCTTACATGGCCTAGACCTCTATTTATACATAGAAAAAGGCCTAAACAAGGGCCGACATCCCTTTCCCGTTACAATATTCCCAAAAAACCCAAAAGGGTTCCACAAAAAGTGGAGAGATCCCATGATCTCCGCTTTGCTATGCGCTTCGTCTTCGACAGGAAGTTGAAGTACCAAATGGTCAACTGGGATGACTTAGTGCATAAGTTGGATCTATGTGATCAATGGTCAACGGTCAACGGTCAACAGTCACTTCGATCTATTCTTTCATATTGATGGTTTAGTGCATAAATTGGATCTATGTGATCAGAAGTCTGTGTGACTGTAAGAGCTTTGTGCATGCTGTAATAAGTGCTGAGTGCACAGAGTGTGAGAAGGCTTAGTGCTTGGATCTACTCGGGGAAAGAGGATCTAGCGAGCTGCGCAGATCTCTTGTCCTATACGGGGTAGGATCTTGAAGGCTTAGTGCTAGTAGTGGGATCTGTGTGATCAAGTATCGTAAAGCTCTGTGCATTTTGTGTAAGACTTGTGAAGCTGAGTGTTAATCTCTGCGAAAGACTGTAGAAGGCTTTGTGTTGAGTGCAAGAAAGAGGGATCTAGCGCACTGCGCAGATCCTCTATCCTGTGCGAAGTAAGGGTCATTGAAGCTCTGTGTTGTAACTGCTTGACCAAGATAATATAAAGAATACTTTATGGATGTAGCCCCAGGGTAGGGGTGAACCACAGTAACTCTGTGTATTGTTTTGATGTGTTTGTCTCTCTCTTGCTCAGTGCTCTGATATGTTTAGATAGATTTATTGATGCTTTGTGCTTATGAGATATGAATGCATGCTAGATATGATAGATAAGATGTTAAGTGCTTAATCTATTGAGTATAACCTGTTTATCGTTGCTAAGTGCTAGATCTAAGTAATTACTGTGGTGCTCTGTGCTTTCTACGAAGTGTATTAATGAATCTATGTTAGGAAATAACTGATGCTAAGTGCACTGCAAGTAAGATAATCACAGATCTATGTCCTATCTAAGGTTGTAGACACCTGAGTCTTGCAACCACCCCTGCCTCTACCTCGGGTGAGACTTCATCTACTTCGTAGGTGTTGCCGAAAGGGACGGTAGTTAGGGCTTTGTTGGTGCGCTCTTGAGCAATGAAACCTGGGTTTGCCCCTGTGCCAACAAGATGGGTTGAAACATAATTTTCTCAGTGTAAGTCAAATGTGTGACATAGGATGTGAAGTGGTGTTCAGTTCCAAGGATTGTAAGATAAAGTCTGTAAACTCAAGACAAGTGGTGGCTAAAGGCATAAGAACATAAAACAATGTATATGTGATGAAAGAAGATAAATAAGAGTGTCATATAAGAAAACATGATGAAATATGGTTATGGCATAGGAGACTTTGACATCTAAACTTTGACCACTTAATCAAGCTCAAAAATCTTGAGGCTGTAAAAGATCTTCCAAGAATATCAAAGCCATAAGACTCTGTGTGTAAACCCTGCCAAGTAGGAAAGCTAACTAGGACACAGTTTAAATCCAAGAGCTCTACTTCAACAGAGAAACCATTCCAATTATTTCATATGGATTTATGTGGACCATCAAGACAGAAAGGAATAGAGAAGGAAAACTACTTTATGCTGATCATTGATGATTACTCTAGACTTACTTGGGTTGCTTTTCTCAAAGAAAAAGTTGAATCATTTGAGAAATTTAAAATATTTAAGGCTTTAACTGAGAATCAAATAGGCAACAGATTAAAGGTTAAGATATCAAACAGAGGAGGAGAATTTATGTCAAGCGATTTCAAGGAGTTCTGTGATAAACATGGGATTAAAAGAGAGTACACAATCCCAGGAACCCCATAGAAAAACATAGTAGTTGAGAGGCAAAACAGAATAGTTCAGAAAATGGCTAGGTCAATGGTGAATGCGAAGAACATTGGTCAAACCTACTGGGTAGAAGAAATACACACAACAATCCATATTATTAATAATTCTCACCTCATACCACACAGTGACAAGACATCCTATGAGCTGTGACATGGAAGACCTGCTACAATCAAACACTTCAAAGTCTTTGGGAGTAAATGCTACATAAAGAATAACAATGAGAACCTTGGAAAGTATGATGACAGGGCTGATGAAGGCATATTCTTAGGGTATGCTCCAAACAACAAAGGATACAGATGCTATAATAAGAGGCTGCATAATTTGGTTGATTGTATTGACATAAAAGTTGATGAAGGAGTCCCAGTAAGAAAGTTGAACAATACTGAATCAACGACAAAGGATATAGGTGAAGTTGAAGCTGAATAGGTCCAAGAATCAGAACAAGAAGGCTTTGAGTCAGATGAAGATGCAAATACTCAAGCAGACTCAAATCAACAGACAACATCACATTCTTCCTCCAAAATTACTCAAAAGAATCATCCTACAAGTCAGATAATTGGTGAGAAAGACCAAGGTGTACAAACTAGGAGAAGGATAATAAAAAATACCGAGCAATCACATATAGACTTCATATCCATGGTGGAACTCAAAAACTTCAATGAATCCAGTGAAGATGTAAATTGGTTAAAATCAATGAACGAGGAACTAGATCAGATTAAGAAAAAAAATACTTGGGAGCTTGTTCCTAGAACGACAGATAAGAATGTAATTGGCTCCAAATGGGTGTTTAAAAATAAAATGAATGAACAAGGAAAAATTTCCAGGAATAAATCTTGATTGGTATGTAAAGGGTATACTCAAATAGAAGGACTAGATTTTGATGAAACATTTGCGCTTGTAGCAATATTAGAAGCTATTATAATGTTTCTTGCATATGCTTGTCATAAACAGTTTAAAGTCCGTCAAATGGATGTCAAGTCATATTTTCTAAATGGAGATCTAAAAGAATAAGTCTATATGGAACAACCAGAGGGTTTCCAACTGTCAGATAACCCTAACTTTGTCTACAAGCTGAAGAAAGCCTTATATGGGTTCAAACAAGTTCCTTGTGCCTGGTATCACAGACTGGATACATATCTACAATACAAAAGGTTCAAGCAAGGAACAATTGACAATAATCTATATATAAAAACATAAGGTAATGATATGCTCATTGTGTTGGTCTATGTAGATGACATCATCTTCGATAGTAATAATGCTTCACTGGTAAAATGGTTTTCTTCTGCCATGCAGTTTGAATTTGAAATGTCTATGATAGGGGAACTGTCATTTTTTCTTGGCCTATAAATTACTTAGAGGTCTAAAGGAATATTTATTTCTCAAGAAAAATATCTAAGAGAAATGTTGAAAAGGTTTCAAATGGAATATTCTAAACCTATGAGCACACCTATGGTCACTAAATGTAAGTTAAGAAAGGATGATGATTCACCTGATGTTGATCAGAGTTCGGATAGGTCTATGATAGGAAACCTATTGTACATCACATCATCCCGTCCATACATAATGAATGATGTTGGAATGATAGGAAGGTATCAAGCCGCACCTAAACAGAGTCATTTGTTAGCTGTCAAAAGAATATTCAAATACTTGAAAGGAACAATGGACTATGGCCTATGGTATCCTAGAAATCAGAATTTTCAACTGTCAGTCTATTCAGATGTTGATTGGCCTAACTGAGTGGATGAAAGGAAAAGCACGAGTGGAGGTGCATTATTCTTAGGAGATTCCCTTGTATCATGGTTGAGCAAGAAGCAAGGTTCCATTTCCTTATCAACTACAGAAGATGAATACATTGCAACTGCCACATGCTATTCCCAAGTATTGTGGATGATTTAGACACTTGTAGACTTGGAGGTAAAATGTACTACACCGATCGCAATTAATTGTGATAATACCAGTGCAATCAGTCTGTCAAAGAACCCTGTGTTTCACTCCAAGACTAAGCATATACACATCAAGTATCACTTCTTGAGGGAACAGGTGACCAACACTATTGTTTCTTTGCATTATATTCCTTCCAAAGATCAGATTGATGATATCTTCACTAAACCGCTTGCAAAATCTCAGTTTGAGTATCTACACAAGAAGTAGGGCATGAACCCATTATCAACCTAAGAGGGTCCATCCTGTCAGGGGGAGTATGTATTGGTTGAATATCTGATATCTCTGATAAGTACTGCAACAGCTCATGGGGAGCATGTTCTCTTTGACATTGATGTCAAAGGGGGACAAAAGGTGTGTTCTGGATGCTACAATTGGAGATCTAAGTAGAAACAGTGCATCTAAGTAGAACAATGCAGTCCTTCGGGGTTGCAATCAATGCCAAAGGGGGATATTGTTGGCATGTTTATAGGTAGAGTATTCTTTTCATTGATGGAAAGATTAGAGTGTGCATTGATGGAAAAACAGGAACATTGTAAGCTCAGGTGAAGAAGCAAACAATATGTAGAGATCAAAGCTCAGGAGGAGGAGCGACAGTGGCTAGGAAGTGCAGAGGAGAAGTACAGATATGATTCATTGGATTTGAGCGTCAAGCACCAACAGTCGTCGGATCCAGTATAACTGCAAAGAGGATAATGGCCGAGAGCCATCCTCCAACTCCGCAAAATGCGAAATCGGATGAAATCTAAACCGTTAGATACAGAGGACACATGAAGAGAGATCAACATTTCGTTGACTCCAAACTGGAAAATTCAAAGGTGAGTAGTCCTCCAACTTTGTGAAACATGAAGTCCCGATAAGATCCTGACTGTTGGATCATAGAGGGTTATGGGCCATTGATCTGGAGCAAGTTTCGAAAAATCGGGAGTCGGGAGAAGGTAGATGAGTAGTCCTCTAACTTCGCAAAATGTGAAGTCTCGATAAGATCTGGACTGTTGGATCATAGAGGGTTGTGGACCGTTGATCTAGAGTATTTCGGATATCAGGAGTTAAAAGAGTCAGGGTTGGCTCACGTTCAAATAACCGACATGAGAAGTCACGAATTGAGCACAGCCGTTAGATCAATTTCGAGTGGAAGGACAGGATAAGCTATCAAAGTTGCATCGCAAAAATATCGAGACGTCGATCTAAGATCCTGATCAAACTAACAACATTCACTTCAGATATAGAGATGCGAGGAGTTTACACTTAGGAAAGTTTGAGATTTGAAATCCCCGGAATGCGAAGTTTCGTCAACTGTCAAATCTGGAGATTAGACAATGACCATTAGATTATGGCAGACCACATCAATAGACTACGTCATCAAGGACACATGGTGCAATCAGACAATGAAAAGTGTCAAGTTGATTCAACATTTCAGGTATGTGGAAATCACAAATCCGAGTGACACGTGGTAGCTGCTCAGCTCATGACACGTCATCGAGTGACGTAAGAGTTACGTCACTCCAAGTGTTTTTCTTTGGGATTTTTACCACCAGTACTCGCCCAAAGACCCGAAGTCCCAAAGGTCGAAGTCCCGGAGTGGAGGATAGCTGTTGGATTAAAGAGGACACACGTTAGTGGATTATAAACTCCGGGAAAAAGAAAAGGAAGGATGAATGAGAGTTTGAGAATTGAAATCTCCAAAGTCCAGAGACACGAAGTAGATCTTGACCGTTGATCCGAGAGGGACACATGTCATTGGATCGTGGACTTTGGGTGAAATGCTCTAGAAGCAAACAAGAACTTGATAATTGAAACTCCCAGAGCTCGGATCACGAAATCGATCTCGTCCGTTGGTTTGGAGGGACATGTGTCATCTGATCGTTGAGACCAAGGATTGCACATGGGAAAAGGAAAGAAGGCAGAGCCATCGATTGAAGAGGACAAATGTCAAGAGATCTTCCATTCCAGAAGATATCTAGTCAACGACAATAAGGTTTGAGAGTTGAAACTCCTGGAGCCCGAATCACGAAGGAAACCTTAGTCGTTGATGGAGGAAGGAGATATCTAGTCCATAGACTTGAGAGGAAAGATCTGAACCATCCATTCAAGAGCACCATCAAGACCGAGAGATCAACGGTCATGCTCCATTGTGGGGCCAGAACATGCTTGGGCCTTAATATTTCATGAGTAGGCCACAATTGAAACCATGGTTTTGGAGAAAGGATGCGTGGAGGCTCATGGTGAATTGTAGGGAGAAAAGCGTTTTGGTCTAAACCACCTTTGGAGGTGCCTGCAATCGCATGGTCACATGAAGTTCATAGCCCAAGGTCATATCGTGAAATGGAGTCAGTGCTCACTAGACATAAATCACGTAGCGCCTTTTGAATAAGTGCTTGGTCACCACCGGTGGTCATGAGAATGAAGGGGCTTAGAAGCCTAAGAAGCCATAGTTGACTGGCTGTAACTGACATAGAAGATGAAGAGTCTTGACTACCAAAGAAGGTAAGGAACCTCAACATAATGGCCACTGATGATGAACTCACAAGGAACACAACCGCCAGAGAAGATGAATAGTTTCCATGATGATCAAGAGATGACTCGATGTGAGAAAATCATGCAAAATAGAGAAGTGAAGTGATTTTACTGTCGAGCTATGCAGGAGCGAGGAAGAGCTGTAGTGAACAACCTGTAGGGCAGAACAATGGCGTAGTGAAGAGAATGCATAGGTATTGTGCATGATGGATGCAGAAGGAGCACAAAGAGTATAAAAACATAGAACAAAGGATATATGTACGTTGTTGTTGAGAGTGATTCATACGAGAAGAGAGACGCTGATGCAGGAGAGTAGAGCAACATAGCAAAACAGTGATGAGACTAGTAAGCCATAGATAAAAGTTGTATCACTGTGATAAATTTATAAAAATAAAATATTTATATTCCAGGGTGGTAGGGAGGTGCTAGGGAGGACTAGTGTTCTCAGAGCTTCAAGAGGGTGCTTGAACACAGGGATTTGTAGCTTCCATCTGGTTGTAGCTAGAAAAACCAAGGTGGTAGGGTGGTGCAAGGGAGAACTATTGTTCTCTATTATACATATTGGTGCATGTGTGACTGGAAGTTGGTTCTTCCATCCAGTTGGTGATGGAACACTCAGGGAGTTGGTGCTGGAACACTCAGGGAGTGGGTTCTATAGAAACTAGAGAGTTGGTGCTCTCAGCAAGTTGTTTCTTGTAAAAGAGAGTTTGTATCCTCAAGAGAAGTTGGAGCTCATAATATTGATAATGTAAAGAAAATAAAGATTACTTATCATATCAAGAAGAAGAGGTTTTTCCCTTTATGGGTTTCCTCAAGAAATATCTGTCTCTATATATTTCATGTGTGTGATTGATGTTTAATATTCTATTGCTTACTTCCCTGCATCATTGTGATCATCATTGAGTGTTCTGTAAAGATTTTAAAATGGGCATAATCATTTAATCACAATAAAAATTGATTCACCCCCCCTCTCAGTTGTCCAACAATCGGTTATGGGCCCACCATGCATCATTTTGACTTAACTTACATCCAATAACCATGGGAGTGCCAACTGGTTTACAATCCCGCATTTGAAATTTCTTGAGAATTTCATTGATATATTTAGTTTGAGAAATGAAAATACCTTCATCAAATTGAGTGATTTGAAGACCTAAGAAAAATTTCATTTCACCAAGCATGGACATCTCAAACTCATTCTGTATACTTTCAACAAACTGTTGGCTATGTTGATCATTATCACACCCAAAAATAATATCATCTACATAAATCTCAACAATGACCAAGCTATCTTGTTCTTCTTTAATATAAAGATTACTGTCAATGTTGCCTTTTCTGTATCCTTGCTTCCTTAAGTATTTATCAAGCTTAGAATACCAAGCTCTTGGAGCTTGCTTTAGCCCATACAAAGCATTTTTCAACATGTAAACATGATTTTCTGCTTCTTGCACCTGAAAGCCATCTAGTTGTTCCATGTATACTTCTTCCTCTAATTCACCATTTAAAAATGCAGATTTTACATCAATTTGATAAAATTTAATGTGCTTGGAACTAGCATAAGCCAAAGTCAGCCTAATGGATTCCATTCTTGTAACATGAGAAATTTTTTCTCCATAATCTATGCCTTCTACCTGTGCATACCCTTTATAAACCAGTCTAGCTTTAATTCTAGTCACCTTACCTGCTTCATCCAACTTATTTTTGAAGACCCATTTATCCCCAATTGTTGGATTACTGAGAGGGGGATGAATCAGTAATAACGTAATTATAATCCTTTTTCTTCAAATGTTATATCAATGTAGAATTATTATCCAATAATGAGTAGTAATAAATAAACAATCACACACATACACACTACACCAGTGTTTTACGTGGAAACCCAAATCGGGAGAAAACCACGGAATTCTTTTTCTTATATGTCTTGAAGAATTACATTCATTGGAAGCACCAACTTCCTTTGTTTTCCA
>CBVK0100581874.1:0-11504 GCA_900067695.1 Picea abies
AAATGTTGTGTCTCTTGTGAATGTGTATTTCTCAATGATCTTGTTCTTACGATGCTCTTATCTATTGAAATGCAAAGAACTATAATAATGGCATAAACATTAACAGTTTCAACAATAACTCATCTAATAAAAAAGCTCAAAACCAACTGATTTGACTTCTTGGAGGAAGAACACATCTAGTTTGAATCACTGCAACACACCACGAACAATCTGCTTGCGACTGGGAATTGTCATCCCTCACACATTCAAGGATAATAATGATAGATTCATTCCAAAGGAAAATGAAACCCTAAGCTACAACACCAGTTACCTATAATGTCCCCATTTTTGGGTTCTCTTACTCTGCAGTTGGAGATGACTTTATGGGCTTGTGTCAGCTTGATCAAAGGGGTGATTTGATGTTACCAGCAAGCTTAGGGGGTTTAAAGGAGTCATATGATGCTTTCAGAGGTTTGCTTATCATCTTTTACCATTGGGATCACACTTGCGCAGTCAAATTTCAATTCCGATGCGTTTCAACCGTTCTTGTAATTTGGAAGTATTAATGAGCATTATTTAATGGATTGCACTAATAAGGTTGTCATTTTAATAAATTATCTAAGAGGGGTACCTTGGTGTAATAGCTCGTTGGAATCGGGATGAAGAGCACTAAATGTTGAGATGATAAAAAAGTGACTTCCAGTGTCCATAAATGCTTGAAAGTCAAATAAAGCACTTTTGGGGAGTAAAAAGGTGAGTAAATTAATAAAGTGATTTTGGAGGAAATACTAAAGATAAATTAAAAAGTCACTGAGGAGAAAAGAGGAAAAGGGGTATAAAATTACAATGAGAGATCATTCTCTCTTTATGTTGATGATTATTTCTGATATTGATTTGGAGAGCTCTTGGAGCCTTTGGGGTTTGGAGTAAACCCTTGTGTGGATTAGTTTCGGTGGTGAAAGATCCACCCTGGCTGATCAGGTTTTAGTGGTGAAAGATTCCACCCTAGCCATTAGTGAGGAAGATCATTCAGATCTTCCCTGTGCATTCATTGGAGGAGGAATTTTTTCCTATTTGCAGTAGATTAAAATTGAAGAGAACCATTTCATCTAGTTGCAGGAATTATCTTGGGTTGTGAGAGCCAAGTTTCTTTGGGTGAGATCGATTTACTTGAGGGAAGGCGTTTTGTTACTTGTAGAGGTCGATTTGTGGGGGTAGAGGCCGAGTGCCATTGATAGAGGGCGTATTACCTTGGCTGGGCCGAGTTCATTTAGAGGAGGGCCAAATTCAACTAGAGGAGGGGTGAATCTTCTTACTGGGACCGAGTTCTCTCCTTTGTTGTCCGAGTTAGCTTGGCGTTCCTATTATCCCCCACTTTTAGGGATAACTAAGGAGATTATGCCTCGAGGCCCACAGGTCCTAGACATGGAGTACCGAGAGACAGATCGACTTGAGCATGACCCTAGAGGGCCCATCTTTTCTTCCTTTCAACGCCTTCACTTTGTCAGCAGCAACAACATCCATCACCTTGGCTTGGTCCTGTATCGGAGATGGATCTTGCTCCATGAGGTAATGAGTTCGGGTATCATGGTATGTGTCACTCTGATCCTCAAAACCTTTGAATATGTGCATTTAATTCTTTTTGTTTCTAACCGGTGCTTGGATATTATACTTATCCACTTGACCATGTATGGGGGGAATGACAGGATGCCCTAGTAAGCTTGCGCCTATAAGTTTTGAGTTGCCATTGGGGGGATTTCTGAAAAGCCATCATGCGCTCTCGTCATACTTACCACTTTTCATCTTACTTCCTGCTCATCCATCCCATCACATTGGTTTGGGCATTGGGTTGGCCAATCATTTAAGGGTTGCACCTTGCCTTGTGGGAAGAAGGGGCTAAAGGCCCAGAAGGTAAAAGCAGCTGGCAAAAGATAAAATCCTAAAAATAAAACCTCGAGATGCTTCGCCTAGGGATCCCCAAGAAAGCAGTAAAAAGCTTCTCAGCAAGAAACAAGAGGGACCCATAAAAATAATAAAAAATGACCTAGTCAGAGGATAGGGGGTCTCATCACGAGGCAGTCTATTAGGTCCATGGGCACCTAGTGGTATGACACTACTAGCAGCTGGTTACCATGCCAGGGTAGTGGCTCTTAGTTGCACGGCCAAGAGAAAGGCGGTCTCATCACGAGCTAGCCTTCTCATTTCCGCGAAAGTGCTTGTGGGTAACATTGTCACAACTAGTCACCACGCTAGGGCAGTGTCCCCTGATTAGCTTCTTGAAAGAAAAAGCAATAAAGAAATAAGAATAAAAGGCATGAATGGGCTTGGAAACATTTGCATCCAGGACAGGTGCAACTCGCCTTCTACAAAGGCACCCACAGGTAAGCCTTGCATTTCCCTGCTATCATTGCACCCCTTGTCAGGACATCCCTTATCCACCTCACCCATTAACATGACTTGGATTTGATCTCTTCTGGAAACATCCCATTTCCAGTGGACACTAGCCCAATAGGACGCCCTGTCACTTCCTCCAAACTTTGCCTTGCAGATTTGTATAATGTCTTTGAGCACTTGACTAGGGAAAAGGGGTTTTATGCACATGTTTGATAAAATTGATGATTGGATGTGATCGAAATTGCTATGATCCCTGTGACTTATGATCCCATGGAGGGCGCATCTGTTGATGTGCAAGATCATACCCGACAGACAGGTACCATATTGGACAGGTACACATGGGGAGATGATTAGTTCGCACCTCCATGGGGCTGAAGAGCCCACCAGATGGATGTTGAGACCCCAGCAGGGGGCAGAGACAGGACATATGTGTTTGCACTGGAGAAGAGGAGGATGTTCCATAGAGGCAGCCTGGCAGAGCCTTACCCAGGGGGGTTGTGCCCTCTCCACTGGAACGTTGGCCTTGGAAGGCCCATGACGTCACCCAGGATGCCTATGACGTCATCCAACATTATGGATGTTTTGGGGAGGCAGTTGTGGCACATGTGGCAGCTTGGAGAGGCCCAAGGAGGGCTAACGTTTTTCTCCAAGAGGCTAATACTGCCCTAAAAAGGGCTAATGTCACCCTAGAAAGGGCATGACATCTTCACTTTGCTTGATTAGGGTTTAATTTATGACATTTAATGTAAAACAATATTATTTGGTATTTTGGCCTTGTTGGCCTTTTGGTGACCTAAATTTTATTAAGGTCACTTGGTATTGTATAAGTAGAGAGCTAAAACTCTCATTTTAAACAACATCTTTCACTCACACTTAGTGAGGTCTGAAATTTGCACCCTTCTTTAGGGTTTTTGGCTGAAAATTGATGCGCACTTGTTGAAGGAGTCTCTTTCTTAGCTATTTTGGCATTTTCTTGGTGGAAGGTTTACAACTAGGGTTTGGCTATATGAATGCTTGATGGATGTAAGTGAATTTTTGCAAACACTTCTTTATTGAATGGTTATGGTATTGTTTACTTGCATTTTGTTACTATAATTTGTTGGATTAAACCCTAGGGGACAAGCACATGTTGGTGTCCTTGTTTCATGTCCCTACTAAGTTAAGCTAAGAGCCATTTTGATTTGCTGAAGTTAGATAGAGCCTTGCCATAGCAACACTCTACTTCTACTCTTCTAGCCTAGCCGTTTTTATCTTGTCTTTGAGCTAAGGAAGGAGGAAAACGCACTAAGGCCTAGGGTTTCTACACCTTAGTGAGTCGTTTTCCCTTAGGGTTTGATTGATGAAGCCTTGCCTTAGCAACACTTCATCATTAAACTCTCTTGTCCTTAGCCATAGCATTTGTTACTCAAGCTAGCCGTTTTAAATTACCTTTTGAGCTAGAGAAGGAGGAAGACGCACTAGGGCCTAGGTCTACTACACCCTAGTGAGCCATCTCCCTAGGGTTTGATTGTTGAGGCCTTGCCTTAGCAACACTTCAACATTAAACCCTCTTGTCTCTAGCCCTATTACTATCATTTCGGCCCTTCAACATTTGTAGCTATTTGACTCCATTTACCCTAATAACGCACTGATCTAAGACTTCTTGTGTTGAGTACCTTGATCACACACAACTTCTAAATATTCTTGAACAATCATTAACTACTTCTAACCCTAGCTTAGACTAACACTCACTAACTCTATTGCTGCCATTATCTACTTGTGTTATACCTTGCAGCATTTATTTATCTTTAAAGCAATTGAATGATTAGCTGAAGCATTGCTTCTAATGTTGGTATTGTTACATTGATGATAAATTGCCATTGCACATTGTGAAGTTTCTCCTTTAGCATTTATTGTGAAGCAATGCATTGTAATCATTGCTAGTTTACATCATTGATTTGTGTCTATCAATTGTTTTATATCAGAAGTCCTTGATTATATGAAGTACTAACCAAGCAAGTGATCTTGCACATGTATAGTTTTCTTGTTGCTTTGTCTCAGGCAGGTACACTTTCTGGTTATTATTTATCTTTATTGGCTGATTAGCCGGGACTTTCTGATCGGTGGTGACTTGTGAGGGGGGAAATATCACTTAGCCTTTTAAGCCTTTGCCTTCTCAGAACCCCATGTCACCAGGGACGTCTCCCCTGGGCCTACCACCCTAAACAGAAAGAGCTATCCTATTGAGGTGACAGTGGTAGGATAGTCTCAGTTTCACCAGTTTGCCCATCTTCCATCCGTCCTTTACCCCAACTACAAACTGCACGATAACAGTTCCGATTTCTTTATTAGCTGGGTCGAGATCTCTTGTTTACCAGGCTGAGTTTACTTGGTAGAACCATCTTTTCTGTCAGGAGGGGCACATCATCTCTTGAGGGGCTGTAATCTTCAGCAAAGGGGCCGAGTTGTTCTTTGAGGGGGCCATGGACTTTGCTTGGGCCATTTTCTGTGTGAAGAGGGTCGAATCCCTCTTGGACAGTAAGTTGTGTGGGCTGGAAGGCCACATTGGGCAGAAAATCAGGGATTTCCAGCAGTTACTTCGGTGCCATCTATTGTCCCTTCCTTCCAGCAATCTGTACTATCAAGTGCCAATGTAGTTCAAGATAAACCTGTGAGTTATCTGCTGATGTATTTGCCCAGCTTGGAGTATTAATAAAATATATCAGATTGGCTATAAATTTTGTTGTTTGTTAGATCTATTGTCAATTTAATTGTTGCTGTCATATGTTATATGCCAAATGCAATTGTAATGTTACCAATTGTTTGATTAAACTCCTTAACCAACAAACACATGAAAACAAAACCAAACAGCAACCATAAAACTTAATAACAGTAGCAGGGGTTGATTATAGTGGGTGTTGAGTGCATCAATGAAGTGTTTGACAAAAGTCTCATACCCGCAATAAACCTACAACAGTCAATAAGAGGGTTTTTACCAATGTTGTATATATCGTCGATAGATCGTATATATCAGATTTATCGCCAAGATAAAGGGGAAGGCAATATATTCGATGGAATATATTGCGACATGTCCGATACATTGAATGTGTCGCGACACTTTCAATGTATCGCAACACATTCCCAAAATATTGCAAGTTGACCAAATATATCGGCATGCTATCCAAAAAACGCGGAAAGTGCGCGTGAAGGGGGTTTTAAGGCCGCGGGTCACCTTTCTTCATTCATTATTTCATTTCTAAGGTGTGAGAGAGCTAGAGAGGTGTGAGGGAAGTCATTGTGCATCTATCCAAGGAAGAGAATGCCAAGGATCTTGTTGCCATTGGCGGAGAGATCATGGAGTGGGGATTCATTATTCAATCATTCAAACCATCAAGATTTCCAGGTATGATCCAAAACGTTTTTCTTTCATTTGTTTGAATGTTTTTTTCTAGAGTTAGGCTAGGGTTTGCAATGTGCCTCTTCTTCTTGTTTTTGAATGGAAGATTCAATCATTCCACATTCATCTAGCTCTCATTATTTAAGCTTTGCATTATCATGTGTTTATTTTGTTTTTTTTTTGTGCCATAGGTTTAATATTTTCACCTAAACAAAATGTCGAAGGCATTGGATCCAATGTGGAAGTATGGTGAACCAGTAGAACTTCCCAATAGACAAATATTGACATGCAATCTTTGCGGCAAAAGAATTTATGGAGGAATTAGCCGCTTGAAATACCACCTTGCCAAAATCACTGGGTTTGATGTGGAAATTTGTCTAAAGAGTACCTCGGAAATTATGCATGTTGCAAACCAATCACTCATTGATATGGCTAATAAGAGGAATGCGACTGAGGCTCGCAAAAATGAACTTGAATTTGCAAATAGAAACATTGGAACAAGTGCCTGTGAGGGGGGACCAGTACCACAATCACACTCCTCAGCCACAGGGCCCTCAAAGGCCTCAACTTTTGCAGTCCACTCATCAACCTCACCTATCTTTGTACCGAGGTCAACACTTGGGGGCAAACCTTCTATTTGGTCATTGATTAAAATAAAAGAGAAGGACGAGCCCGACAAGATTGTGGCCAAATGTTTTCTTTGGAGTGATATACCTTTTAACATTACCAATAACCCCTTCTACCATTCCATGTTTGAAGTTGCTGCAATTGTTGGCTCGGGGTATAAGGGCCCTTCCTATCAGGATTTGAGAGGGCGTCTCCTTCAAGGGGAAAAGGCCAATTGCACAGAAAGATTAGCTCAGCACAAGGAAACATGGAAGACTATCGGATGCACCGTGATGTCAGATGGGTGGACTGATGGGAAAGGCAGGTCAATTCTAAACTTCTTGGTTAATTTTCCCAAGGGGACAATGTTTATCAAAAGTGTTGATGCAAGTGCATATACAAAAGATGCACAATTATTATGTGAGTTTTTAAATGGCTTTATCCGAGAGATAGGCCCACAGTATGTTGTCCAAGTCATCACGAACAATGCTACAAATTATGTTGCTGCTGGGAGGATGCTTATGGAGAGGTATCCATCCTTGTACTAGAGTCCTTTTTGTTGATGTTTCTGGTAGCTGTGGGAGGTATTCACCTTCAGGATAACCTATCTTATAAATGAAGATGCCAAGAACTCAAGAAGATCCCAGTCGGCCTCACAGAAAATAATAAAGAAGATTTATATTGCTCCAGAAGTCAAGTCGGCCCTATTATCCCCTAGCCTAGGGATAACTAAGGAGATTATGTCTCGAGGCCCACAGGTCCTAAACATAGAGTACTGAGAGCCATATTGACTTGAGCCTGGCCCTTGAGGGCCCATCCTTCTTCTTCTTCAACGCCTCCACCTTGTCAGGAGTAGCAGTAGTGGGTCTTGCTCCATGAGGTAATGAGTCCGGGTATCATGGTATGTGTCACTCTGATTCTCAAAACATTTGAATATGTGCATTTAATTCTTTTTTACTTCTAACGTGTGCTTGGACCCTATGCCTTTCCACTTGTCCACACCTGGGGGGAATGACAGGATGCCCTCGTAAGCTGGTTCCCATAGGGTTTGAGTTGCCACTAGGGGGGGATCATGAAAGGTCATCATCCGTTCCCAGCATACTTACCACTTTTCATCTTTTTCCCTCTCATCCATCCCATACATTGGTCCGGGCATTGGGTTTGCCAAGCTAGCAAAGGGTTGTACCTTACCTTGTGGGAAGAAGGGGCTAAAGGCCTAGAGGGTAAAAGTAGTTGGCAAAAGATAAAAGCCAAAAGAATGAAACCTTCAGATGCTTTGCCCAGGGATCCCCGAGAAAGCAATAAAAGGCTTCTCAGCAAGAAACAAAGGGACCCATAAAAATAATAAAATCAAGACCTAGTTGGAGGATAGGGGGTCTCATCACGAGCCAGCTTATTAGGTCCATGGGTATGTAGCGGTATGACACTACCATTCAGCTGGTCACCACGCCAGGGTAGTGGCTCTTAGTGGCATAGCCAAGAGAAAGGGGGTCTCATCACGAGCTAGCCTTCTCATTTCCGTGAAAAGCTTGTGGGCAACATTGTCACCACTGATCACCACTGTTGATGATTACAACTGCGTGAGACATCCTCTAGGACACAGACCTAAAAGAGAGCCCCTGAGATGGATGTGTGGTTCCTATCTGAGATAGAACTGGAACGTAGTGATGGTCTCCTCCTTACAGAGAGTTGAGAAGAACTCCAGATGATTCTCCTGTGTAATGCATTGAGAAAGGAGATATGTTGAGTTGGACGTTCCTGTGGCCGAGCACAAGGTGAACGTGTGAATTCCCATGAGCTGGGTGCATCGTTATGAGACAGAGATGAAAACGATGTATTAGCCTCCTCTGAGCAGAGAGTTGAGATGATGAACTCCAGATGACTCTCCTGTGTAATGCAATGGGAAAGAAGATCTGTTGAGTTGGGTGTGCCTGTGGATGAGCACAGGTGAAGGTGATCCTAGTAGCTGAGCACTAGTGAGTGTGGTTCTCCTGTGAGACGCAGTGAGATAGAGATATGGACATCCATATGGATGTGCCCCTAGTGGCTGTATGAGATCCCTTGCTATATTGTTCAAGAGTCAGACTTACCTGTAACCCTAATTGTAATGTAAAGGGTACATGTCGGCCCCACCTTAATGTAAAAGATAATTAATCTAGTAATTATTAATTATATTGTGAGTTAGCGAGGTCGGCCCTGTTGTTCCGATAGACACTTCTATTGACAGGCTCAGTCTTATACAAGTAAAGGTAAATTCCCCATTGAGGAATCATATCTTAAGTGTGAGTTTGGAAATTTCAGCAAGTACATCTTCTTGGGAAAAGTTCACACCTCTCTTGGGCGCTAGTCTTCTAAGATTTGTGAGCACCCTTTTGTGTGCTAGGTTTTCTTGGTGGTGGAGGTCTTTCTCTTGAAGAATATAGAAAAGGATTGGCTGGGTTTACTTCCCTTGTTCAGAAGGGTTTCCCAGGATACTTCTTGTGTACTTGTGCATGGTGTTTCTTCTTGTGATCTTGGTTGTTGCAACAAATTGTTCATGGTTTAAGAAAAATGCTAAAATGGAATGAACTTCATGCTTAAGCCTTGCTTATTAAAAAAAAATCAACATGGTATCAGAGCATAGGTCTTGAAGAACCCATTTGCACAAGCAATCTACCAAGTCGTCTTCTCATTTCCGTAGAACCATATGACCCTCCTAGGGTTTCCAAAAAATTCGTACGACCCTCCTTTCTGAGATGTTTCAGCCCTTAATACTTGGACATTGGCGCTGAAATTTGGACAGGAGGGTACGGCCTCCCTCAGCACACCTCCATAAGCTCTTCAAGTAAATTCTGAGAATTTTTTTATTTTTGGCCCTAGGGTTTCTAGGGTTCCACAAATTTCTGTAGATTTCTGGTTTTTAGGGTTTTTGCAGCTCTTTGAAGAAACCTTGAAGGTTACCTATGTTCTTTTGACTTTCAAGGCTTATTGTTGGCAGTCATAAGCCCAACAAAACCTAAGGTTGCTAGCGTAGCCGAGGCGTTAGGTTTTCTAGCCCAGTTGACATGGGTTTGTTAAAAATCTAAAATTATGATGAACAAAACTATGATGGAAGATAAGATTGATGAATCAAGCAACTTCAAGTTCCTGGAAGACAAGACTTCAAAGGAAGACTTATTGTGGGTGATACAAAAAGGTGACACTATGACTACCTTCTTCATGAAGATGTCAGAGTCTAGAAATTAGCCAGGTGCCATTGGAGAAATCGTATCAACACCCTCAGGTATGCACTTGTATATATATTATTTGTATCATTGTCATGAGGGAAATTGCAAGAGGAAGGAACCTGTTGCCGTCCTTATACACACTTGCAAACGTGATCTAAGTCCTGCTCACTAAGTGTGTCTTTGGAGGCACAATGCCTAGGTTCAAAGCCCACGTTGTCACTTTGACTTGAACCTCTTCCGTCTAGGATTACTCCTACGAAAGCGAAGTGGGGTAGACCCTAGTTACTAGATGTGATTTACGTTATGTTCTAGGAGTTGGTTTTAATTAGTTACAAGATTGGGGGGAAGACTAACCTATGAACCACACAAAATCAACCAATGCAAGTTCAAAGAATTTTAGGGACTAAAGTGTTTTATTGTTTAGTTCTTAAAAAAAATAAGTTAAGTCGTTTTGACCAAGGATAAATGACTTATCCCCAGTAATGGCGCCAAATATGTTGCCGTCCTTATACACACTTGCAAACATGAGCTAAGTCCTGCTCACTTAGTGTGTCCTTGGAGGCAAACTGCCTAGGTTCTGTTATCCCCAATTTCTAGGGATAACTAGGAGATCATGTCTCGAGGCCCACAGGTCCTAAACATGGAGTACCAAGAGCAAGATTGACCTGAGCATGGCCCTGGAGGGCCCATCTTTCTTCTCCTTCATCAGACTTGTCTTGTCAGCAGTAGCAACATCCATCACCTTCGGCTTGGACTTGTATCGGAGAAGACTCTTGCTCCATGAGGTAATTGGTCCAGGTAAGACTCTTGCTCCATGAGGTAATTGGTCCAGGTATCATGGTATGTGTCATTTTTTATCATTATAACCTTTAGATATATGCATCTTACTCCTTTTATTTCTAACAACTGCTTGGATCTTACATTGACCCGCTTGACCATGGTTTGGGGGATTAACAGAGTGTCCTAGCAAGCCTGTACCCATAAGTTTTGGTTTGCCACCAGGGGGATTTATGAAGAGCCATCGTCCGCTCCCATCATATCATCACTTTTACATCTTATCTCCCACTCATCTGTCCCATTCCCCTAGTCCGGGCATTAGGATGATCTGTTTGTGGGGTTGCACCTTATCTCGTGGGAAGAAGGGGCTAAAGGCCCAGAAGGTAAAAGCAGTTGGTAAAAGATAAAAGCCATAAAAAATGAAACCTAGAGATGCCTCGCCCAGGGATCCCCGAGAAGGCAATAAAAAGCCTCTCAGCAAGAAATAAGAGGGACCCGAAGAAAAATAACAAAACAAGACCTAGCCAAAAGGATAGGGGGTCTCATCACGAGCCAGCCTATTATGTTCATGGGTACCTAGCAGTATGACATTGCCATTATCTGGTTACCATGCCAGGGTAGTGACCTTTGGTTGCATGGCCAAGGGAAAGGGGGTCTCATCACGAGCCAGCCTTATCATCTCTGTGAAAGTGCTTATGGGTAACACTATCAGCTCTGGTCACCACACCAAGGCAGTGTCCTCTAGTTAGACCTTGAAATAAGAAAAAAAAGAAAAAAGCAATAAAGAAAGAAAGAATAAAGGCAATAAAGGGCTTGGAAAGAATTGCATCCATGACAGGTACAATTGGCCTTCTACAAAGGCACCCACAGGTAATATCGTACACCCCTGTCTTTCACTCTACCCATATGTCCGGACATCCCTTGACCACATCACCTCGTGTTACATGGCTTGGATGATATCCACTGGAGACTTTCCTTTTCTTATGGATGCTGGCCCAATAGGGTATTTTGTCTTTTTCTTCGGCTTTGTATAGTAGGTCATTGTAATATCTTTGAGCTATTGAATGATATATCAAGGGTTTTATGCATGTATTTGATAAAATTAATGATGAAATGTGATTGACATTGCTATGATCCCTGTGACTGATGAGCCCATGGAGGGCGAA
>CBVK0100581875.1:0-11504 GCA_900067695.1 Picea abies
AGATTGTTGCAGTATATTTTTTTTCTTCAAAACATAAGTTTAATAAAAAAGACATTGTTGTAGAAATAAGTAACTCATTATCATTCATTTCATGTTTAAGAAACATACTGTTAAACAATTGTCAAATTGACATATCAAATCGTGATAAAAAAAATTTGAAAAATAGTCATTAGAAATCTAACATAATTCTTCACAAGTTTTGTTTTTACTATAAAGTGAAATTCGAAATAAAAAAAATACTTTTATATGTCGGAAGTTGAATAACTTGTGAAAATACATTTTTTTTTTGTCATAAAACAAGCAAAAGTGTAACCCACCTTCATGGTTTCACCCCTAACTCAAACGACTATGATGTATGAGCGAATGAGACAGAGTGATCTAACTAACCGTCACCCATCCCACAAATGGTGGATTTGACATATTGAAGCACGTGACATCGAAACTTATGCAAAAGTGGTTTCAACAAACCACCTTGCGCCCGATGTATCTCTGCGCAATGATATAGTGCTTTCTAAGTTCTCAAAACTTGGGTCATGTCTGAGAATTGTCATGATGGAAAAACCAAGAAATTAGAAAAGATAATTATGATATAATTGTTGAGCCGAAATAGTTCATATTTCTCGTGGATTGTTGATTTAGTTAAACTAATAATTTTTAATGGTTGCACATTTTGCAGAACTAACAACAACTAGATCAGATCAGATCAAGTACCCAGTCCATAGGAATGGAAGAGACATGAGGAAACTATAGTCAAAAAGATGAGAGTAGAGGGATGAATGTCCATTTGGACATTGAAGGAACAAACTCCAATGGACATGGAGAGGAAAGGGATGAAAACTTGAATATGGTAGAGACTATTAAAAATTTACAAAAGGATGTCCAAAGCCATAAAGATGATAATGAAAGGCTTATGAGAGCCAAAGAGTAGTAGGATAACTTCAACATGAAGTTATTGCAAAGTCTGAATAGAATAGAAAAGAAATTGGAAAAATAAAGTGACTCAAGCAAATCTGGAAGTCACAAACCTTTGGATGAGAAAAAGAGATTAGGAAATGTTAGCAGACACCACCATCACTCCCGAAAGCATTCCAAGAAAAGAGCAGGTAGAAACACAAGTCCATCCCCTGTCAGAAAACATAAGAGGTCTGGGGTGGATGAGCTACGAGGAGAAATGAAAAAAATCAAACCTCCTACATTTGATGGTGAGAACAAGAAGGATGAATATGCAGAAACATCTCTGTTGGGCATGAGGAAGTATTTTCAATTACACAATTATTCTTCCCATGCAGAGGGTAGAATTTCCATCTATCAACTCAAAGGAAAGGCATCCATGTGGTGGGATCAGCTTATGCGGGTATAGCACATTAAAGAGAAGAGTGTTACTTGGAGAGAATTTAAGAAGTATTTTGAGAAGAAATACTTGACTAAGAGGTATTATGACCAGAAAATGAAAGAGTTCTTTGAACTCAAACTTGGAAGTATGACCATAGATGAATATGAAAGAAGATTCCTAGAATTGTTGAAGTACGTCTCCTTCATCAAGGATGAGATAGTTAAAATTCAAAGGTATTTGAGTGGATTTCCAACATTCATCAATGACAAAATACAATATGATGATCCCAAGACATTGGAAGAGACCGTAAGGTGAGCTAAATGTCTATATGTATAGTAGAAAGCAAGGCTAACTTTCCAAAAATCTTGGGAAGAAAAAAAGAAGTTCAAGGTGGATCAGAGGAAGAAAGGATTTAAACCATCATTCTTTAGAAATAGTCCATAGGGACCACCAACTTATAAAGAGCCCAAAATGGTGGAGGCATAAGGACAAGGGCCAAGGCAACCACCTATTCAATGTTGGGGTTGTAAAGGAGATCATAGATTTAGAGATTGTCCTCACAGAGGTGAAAAAGGAAGGACTGTTTATAATGTACAACAAGATGAAATAGTGGAGGAAATGGGCAGAAATGTGCCAAGGATCTATGTAGCCTTGGATAACAAGCAAGCAAAATATTGGTCACACATGATTGAAGTGGAAGGTATGATTAACAACCAAACCATTGTTATTTTAATTGATTCAGGAGCTAGTCATAGTTATATAGATCCTAAGATGGTAGAAAGTTTGCAATTGCCAAGAAGCAGGCATGGAAAATATTAGTTGGTACAGTTGGCTATAGGAACCAAAAGAAAGGTTAATGATATGGTTAAGTCATGTCTCATGGAAATGAACGGACTGAACACCAAGGCAGATTTGAATATCTTACCCTTAGGTTCCTATGACTATTTAATTGGGATGGATTGGTTGGACCCACATCATGCTCTATTGGATTTTCATAACAAAGCATTCACTTGCTTGGATGAAGAAGGGAACCAAGGTAAAGTGTAGGGAATTCCCAAGACAGTAACTGTTAGAGAAATTTCAGCATTGTAGCTAAAGAAATGTTATAGAAGAGGATGCCAAATATTTGTAGCTCATATGGAGGAGACACCTGAAGACAAGGTGACAAATTTGGAGAATTATGTAGTCCTAAAAGAGTTTGAAGATGTATTAAAGGAAGTACCAGGACTACCCCCAAGGAGAGACCTCGATTTTTCTATAAAACTGACACCGGGACCAACTCCCGTGTCAAAGACTCCTTACAGAATGAGTACACCAGAATTGAAGGAGTTGCAAATGCAACTTGAAGAACTTCTGAAGAAGGGGTATATACGCCCAAGTGTATCACCTTGGGGTGCCCCAGTCTTATTTGTGAAAAAGAAATATGGAATGTTAAGATTGTGCATTGATTTTAGACAGTTGAATAAAGTGACTATAAAGAACAAGTATCCTCTACCAAGGATTGATGATCTTTTTGATCAATTGAAGGATGCAAAGATATTTTCAAAGATAGATCTCAGATTGGGATACCATCAGGTAAGAATTAAGGAGGAGGATATCAAAAGGACCTCCATTAGGATAAGGCATGGTCATTATGAGTTCACAACGGTGCCATTTGGGTTGTCAAATGCACCAGATGTTTTCATGTTCTTAATGAATGGTGTTTTCTGAGAATATTTAGACAAGTTTGTCATTGTCTTTTTGGATGACATTCTTATATACTCTAAGACAGAAGAAGAGCATGAACATCATTTGAGGATGGTGTTGCAAGTATTAAGGGAGCATAAGTTGTATGCCAAATTGATCAAGTGCTCATTTTATCATAAACAAATTCATTATTTGGGGCATATCATCTCAAAAGATGGGATAGCAGTGAACCCCGAGAAGATTGAAGCCATTAGAGAATGGTCAGCACCAAAGAATGTGATAGAGGTCAGATCATTCATGGGCTCTGCAGGCTACTACAAGAGATTCATTGGAGGATTCTCAAAGATAGCACACCCAATCACTTCCTTGTAAAGAAAAGGTACGAAGTTTCAGTGGACGTCGGACTGTGAAAGGAGTTTCCAACATTTGAAACAATTATTGACAAGTGCTCCAATACTAAGGATTACGGACCCAAATAAAGATTTCATTGTATGCACAAATGCATGTAATGAAGGACTTGGTGGAGTCCTCATCCAAAATGAATTTGTGATATGTTATGAATCAAGGAAGTTGAAGGAGCATGAAAGAAACTATGCCACTCATGATTTGGAGTTGGTAGCCATAGTGCATGCCCTTAGGAAATGGAGACACTACCTCATGGGAAAAAGGTTTGAGTTAAGAACATACCACAATGGTTTGAAATATTTATTTGATTAGCCAAATCTAAATGCTAGACAAAGAAGATTGTTAGAATTTCTAAGAGAATATGACTTTGATATAAAGCATATCAAAGGGAAAGAAAATAAAGTGGTGGATGCACTCAGTAGGAGGGTGCATGAGCTTCATGCTACAACCATCAACATGTATCAGAATGATGTTAAAAGAAAATTTATGGAGGCTACAAATACAGACCTACAATACAAAGAATTGATAGCAAAACTACAACAAGGTAAGTCAACACAGAAGATGGATATTTATAAGTTGGGAGTAGATGGAATATTTCTACACAAGAACAAAAATTTTGTACCAAATGTCCAATACTTGAAACGTATAATTTTGCATGAGATGCATAATGCTCCTTATGCAGGGCACCCTGGGTATCATAAAACCGTAGCAGCGGTCAAGAGCCAATACTTTTGGTTAGGTATGAAGAGAGAAATTGCAGAATACATCGCTAGGTGTATGGAATGCCAGAAAGTTAAAACAGAGCATAGGCACCCAACAGGATTGTTGCAACCTTTTCCCATTCATGAATGGAAGTGGGAAGTGGTGACAATGGATTTTATTATGGGATTTCCCAGAATAGGCAAGATGCATGATTCAATTATGGTAGTGGTGGACAAGCTTACAAAATATGCCCATTTTGTTCCACTAAAAACTACTCACAAAGCAACAGATGTTGTTGATATTTTCATGAAGGAAGTGGCACAATTACATGGGATTCCTAAAACGATTGTGTCTGACAGAGACCCGAAATTCACCTCAAATTTCTGGAAAGGATTGTTCAAAGGATTCGGAACGAATCTGAACTTTAGTACAGCTTACCATCCTGAGAATGATGGACAGACAAAGAGGGTGAATAGAGTGATAAAAGATATGTTGAGAATGTATGTGATGGATAAACCATCAAAATGGGAAGTCTACCTACATTTAGTAGAATTCGCTTATAACAATGGGTATCATGCATCATTGAAAATGAGCCCATTTGAAGAACTTTACGACAAAAGGTGCAATACTCTAGTAAGATGGGATAATCTAGCTGATAGAATAGTAGTCGGGCCAGAGTTTCTCAAGGAGATGGATGACCGGATGTTAAAAATTAAGAAGAATTTGAAAACTGCCCAAGACAGACAGAAACGTTATGTTGATAAAAACAAAATCCATAAAGAATTCAAAGTGGGTGATCATGTTTTCCTGAAAGTAAAAGCTAACAGGAGTTCCCTAAAGCTGGGAAGCTGTGCCAAGTTGGCAGCCAGATTTTGTGGACCATTTGAAATCCTAGAGAGGATTGGTCCCATTGCTTATATGATTGCATTGCCTGCATCTATGTCTGTTCATAATGTATTCCATGTATCATTTCTAAAGAAATACATACCTGATGCTAATCATGTTATTGATTGGAATGTTATTTAGGTGGATCAAGAAGGCTCTTTCCAAGTGCATCTGGTGCGCATCCTGGATCGAAAAATCAAACAACTCTAAAATCGAGCCATAGGTCTTGTAAAGGTCCAATGGACCTGGTACAGACCTGAAGATGCTACTTGGGAACATGAGGATGCAATGCAAGCAGAATACCCGCATCTTTTTGAATAATTTTGAGAATTTTGTTGTATATGGGTACATGATGCACTGAGGACAATGCATAAATAAGGGGAGGGGATTGTAATATCCCTCGACCGAACCCAAATGTAAATATAATCTGAGTATATTTAAGCTAGTGAGTTGTTTAGACATCATTTTTGTAATACACCTTTCATGGCATGGTGCACGCATATACTGCGCAGTAAAGGGATGTAATGTGCACATTTTTGAATACTGCACGCAGTAACTAAGTTGCATGCAACCTTAAGGACAGAGGATACATAGCACAATAACTAAAGAACGCGCAACCTTGAGGTCAACGGATACTGCACACAGTAACTAAAGTGCGTGCAATATTAAGGTTAGTGAACCTTTGTGTATATAATATGCATTATAGGTCGGTGAGCCAGTATTATAAGCCGAAATGCTTATGGCTTGGAATTAGGCCAGTGCGCCTAGATGTTAAAGGCTAGAGCGCCTATTTTGTATATATATCTCATGATTAATATAAAAATACATCGTTGCGCACAAACCGACCATGATATAAGAGAAGGGGGACTAGATTCCACCAAATAGGGAAAGGGAGGGCCTAAAGACAAGAACAGGGATAAGCTCGAGAGCTTAAAGCCAAAAATAAATATTATGTTAATATTTATTAAAAACATAAAGTATGGATAATTAATTTATCCTAAGTCCTAAAGTAGGGGACAAGTGTATTAGAGTAGCTTCCAACATGACAAGTGTCAAGTTGGAGACATGCATACTTATTGCCAAGACTTAGTTCCTTTGGGGAATCGACCATTTTGGAGAGGAGAACCTTACCATTTTTTTCCTTAGACCAGAGAACCAGTATCCACGATACATTCGGTCAGTCCTTGAGCTACCTCGTACCTTCCTACCACCGTACCCAGACCAGATTGATATCCATTCCTGTTGGTGTACCTGTCAGCTTGGGAGCGGGATTGAAGAGGTGGGCTGTCAGGCCCGTGAGAAATTCTCTGAGTGAGGGAATTGCTGAGGATCAATTTCCAAAAGGTGATAAATTGTGGCTACAATTCTCTGAGACTTCTAGTTTGGCCTGTTGCTGAAGCCCTGGAAGGGAAGTGGGGCAGTCGAGGGATTGTTGAGAAGAGAAGGGGCACACTTCCTTAGCTGGGGAAGGCATGTGGTAAAGGAGAGGCTATAGGTTGTGGTTGAGTGAACACCTGAGAGGGAGTCTTTCCGGTTGACTATGAATCTTTAGCCGAGTTAGGAATCCCTTTCCCAGGTGGAGTCTAGTCCAAGCTCAGGGGTGACTCACTATTGAGAGTGACGAATAGTGTAGTCTAAGGCTGGGAGGCTCATGGATGGTTTGCACGTAGTTGGTGACATTCTTAGCAAGAAAAGTACCAGTTATGTGTTGAATTCCATGTTGCATTGTCATTTATGTGTTATTTTATGGGTTTTATTTCTTGTGTGAGCATAATTGTCCGTATGTTTAAGGATATACCCTATATGCACTGCATGTCTATGTTCACTTTTAAATCAATCAGAAAATTGTATATTTACATAACAGAACTGTTTTTTTATCTTTTGTATGTGAAGCTTCCGCTAGAGAATTGTATGTATATGTTTAATTACATGCATTTCAGTATGTATGTATGCATGTGTTTCTATATATGTATTTAGAGAGAAAAAGAAAAAAATAAAGTTATGTGACATACCTTAGTTGAATATTGGGTGTTACATTATGTTGTCAGAACTAACCTAAGTGTTTGAGTAAGTGACATTCCCCGGTCAGTGGGTGGACGAGGTGTGTTACATCTCAACTCTTGCATCTTTGTTTCCAATAATCTGATTTGAAGGATGATTCTTCTGTACTCATTTGATAGGTGTCTTTGGAGATACTTGTTGAACTTGCTCTTTTCTTTCTGTCAGATTCTCTTCATCTTCCTCTTCTACTTCATCTTCTACTTCTTCGAAAAGTTGTTCCATTGATTTGTTTTCTTCTTCCTTTGATTATGGACTGCCTGTTTCATCAATCGTTACGTTGATGCTTTCCACAACTTTGTTCAATCTTAGATTGTAACACTTGTATGTTTTCCTTGTACTTGAGTAACCAAAAAGTACTCCTTTGTCTACACGAGAGTCAAACTTTCCCATTCTGCCATCTTCTCTTTTGATGTAGCATTTTCTTGCAAAAACTTTGAAGTGCTTCACATTTGTTGGTCTTCCTTTCCACAGCTTGTAGGGATTTTTATCAGTGTTGTTTCTGAGCATTACTCTTTTTTGAATGTGAATTGTTGTATGCACTGCTTGTGTCCAAAATATATTTGTCAATTTGGAATCCATTAGCATTGTTTGAGCCATTTCCTGTACTGTCATGTTCTTTCTTTCAACAACTCCATTCTGTTGAGGTGTCCTAGAAGCAGAGAATTGCCTTTTTATTCGATGACTGATGTAGTAGTCCATAAATTCCTTTGAAGTGAAATCTCCTCCTTTATTATATATCAAGAAATTGATTCTTGAATCCATCTCATTTTCAACCATTTCCTTGAAGATCTTGAAGTTTTCAAAATCTTCTGACTTGTTCTTGAGAAAGAAAACTGCAGTCATTCTTGTATAATCATCAACTAATAACATACAATATCTCTCACCTTTTAATCCCTTTGTTGTAGTTGGTCCAACTAGATCAGAATGCATAATTTCTAGTGGTCTTGTTGTTGAATATTCTTTTGATTTGAACCTGGTGTTTGTTTTCTTTCCTTGTTGACAATGCTTGCATAAAGTGTTGGTTGATTTCTTGATCTGGAGCATTTCTCTGACTGCTTCTATTTTGTTGAATTTGACAAGGTTATCAAAATGCATGTGACCCATTATTTTGTGCCATAGCCAAATTTCATCTTTCTTTCCTAGACAACACTTTTCATTTCCAATTTCACTTAACACATATATGTTCTTTGAAGTTCTTGCAGCTGTACTGACCAATTTCCCTGAACCTTCTCTCCTTATCTCACACTTTTGTGAATTGAAAGTAAATTTATGAACTTGGTTACACATTTGACTCACACTTATAAGATTATGTTTCATATCTTCTACCAGTAGAAAATTTTGTGCCTTTTCATTCTTGTTCCCAATTCAGACTGTTCCTTCTCCAATGATTTTGGCTGAATTATCATTTTCGAAGGAGACTGATTCATTTCTTTCCTTTCACAATGTAAGAAATTTGTCTCTATCACCTGTCATGTGTTTTGAACACCCACTGTCAACATACCAACCGTGTTTCTTCTGCTTAGCTTGTAGAGCAACTATGCATTCTTCATTGCTATACTGATCTTGCTTTCTTATCCATGTTGTTTTCTGAGGTTCTTGTCCGTGACTGTTGTTATTCTGTTGAGGTTCTTTAGGAGGGACTGTCATTCTACAATCTCTAACCACGTGTCCAAAATTGTTACATTTGTAACATTCCACTTCAGTGCTCAAAGATTCAAACCTGTTGTAACTTCTTCTTTGTGTTTCACTACGTATTCTTGAATAACCCCTTTGTGTATGAATCTCAAAGTTGTTATTGTTCCTGTTTTTAGCTTCGCAATTCACAACTTTATGTCCAAAATTATTACATGCATAACATAAACCAAAAAATATAGTTTGATACCTGGGAGTTGAAAATATTTTGAAAGGAGGTGCTCTTATGAATCCTTCTTCTTCTTGATGCCCATCTGTCTGTTGTTGATTCTGAAATTTGAAACTTCTCGGTGGAGGAGTGTCCATGTAATATTCCTTGTATATCTTCCTATCCCCTTTGATTGTTTTTTCATAGCTTTTTGGATTTGTTTCTTTCTTTGTTGTTTTGGAGCTTGATCCCTTTTCTGTATGATTGTATCTAAGTCCAAACTTGTCAAGATGATATTTTCTACTATTGATAATGTCATCCAGAACTTTTGAGCTATTCTTCATATTTTTCTTTTGAATATCCTTTCTTAGTGTGACAATCTTTGCTTCCAAGTTTCCAATGATCTTGTCCTTTTCTTCTAGTTTTTCTTTGAGTGCTTCTTCAATTCTTTTATCTTCTTCCATTTGAACCTTCAATTTTGTGATCATTTGTTCTAGTTCTCGAGTGTCCTTTTTCTTGTCTAGTTATGCTTGTAGTTTCTTGTTTGTCTTCTTTTCTCTTCTGATAATTTCTATGGAGCACATTAATTATTCTCGATAGTCAACTTCTGCCTCTTCAATTTCTTCTTCGACTTCTTCATATACTTCTTCGGCTTCTTCATATTCTTCCTCAGATTCTTCTTTGTCATAGTCTTTTACTACCATGAATAGAACTCTTCATGTCTCTAACTTCATCTTCATCTGATGATGATTTGTCTTCTTTGGTGCATAAGATTTTCTTGAAAACTTTCTTTGTAGTTCTTCTGCCTTTATATGTGTGTTTGTCTTTTGAGTAACCTTCATCATTTCTCTTTTTCTTATGAGGACATTTGTTAGCAAAATGACCAATACCATCACAATTAAAACAAATAAAAGGAAGCTTACCTCTATACCTACCGTTGGTTCCCTTGTTCATTCTTTTAATGAAGTTGGCCACTTCTTCATCATATTCCGAGATGTCACTGTTGCTTCTTTATTCTTCTTGGTATTGGTTCTTTTGATTTGATCTTTTGGATGCTTTGAAGTCTACTTCTTTAACATATAGATTTTCATGTTTAGTTCTCATTTCATATGTTGTGAAGATTCCATGCAGTTCATCCATTCTTATTGAGTTTATATATGATCCTTCTTCTAGTGCTGATATCTTAGGGTTGAATCTCATAGGAAGAGATCTTATTGAACAATTACAGATTCTTTGATTTCTTCTCCCAATCCTATGATTGCATTCAGTGTTTCATCGACTCGTAAGAAGTAGACTGCAATATTTTCATCTTCCTTTAATTTTAGTTGTTCGAACTGACCTCTATAAGTTTGAAGCTTCGCTGCTTTGACCTTTGTATCTCCTTCATAAATATTTTGAAGCTTGTCCCAAATCTCTTTAGAGGATTTACAATGTGCAACTTTGGTGAATATTGTATCACTAAGACAATTCAAAATTGCATTATTGGCTTTGAAATTATTCTCATCAAGTTTCATTGCTTTGTCATTTGTTGGTGGAACTGCTGGTGCTATGTATCCATCTACAATTGATTTCCAAACTTGAGATCCCTATGTTTGTATATATGTCTTCATCCTTATGCTCCAAAAAGCATACTTCTGTCCATCAAACTATGGTATTCCATTTTTGTACAAGTTGTTGCTCTCCATGACCTACCTTTCAGTGGTTAAACTGATTTCTTAAGGAACCTTCTCTGACACCAATTGTTGGATTACTGAGAGGGGGGGTGAATCAGTAATAGCGTAATTATAATCCATTTTCTCCAAATAATCCAAGTGTTATATCAATGTAGAATTATTATCCAATAATGAGATATAAGAAATGAACAATTACATACATACACAGGACACCAGTGTTTTACGTGGAAACCCAAATCAGGAGAAAACCACATAATTATTTTTCTTATATGTCTTGAAGAATTGCATTCATTGGAAGCACCAACTTCCTTTGTTTTCCAGCTGCAATTGAAAGGAGGCTCCAACCCTCTAGTTTCTCAGGCTACAACCTGAGGGAAGCTCCAACTCCCCAATTATTTGGATACAACCAAAAGGAGGCTATATCCCCCTAAGTTATCTGGCTACAACCAGAAGGTGGCTACAACCACCTTTCCTAGCCTCATCCAACTGCCCTGAAGTAAAAGTAGAATGATGGAACCACTGTCACACTATCACTGTGAGATATACCACTGTAAACATGTACCGATAAACCTGAACCATGCATCAACCATGCATCAACCTGTAACTCAACCTATAATCAACCTATACCATAAAAAAGTTCATCAAGCATGCACCAACCTGTACCAAACAATCTGTAATCAACCTGTACCATAAACAAGTGCATCAACCATGCACCAACCTATACCAAACAATCTGTAATCAAACCGTACCATAAACAAGTGAAACCAACCATGTACCAAGTATGTACCAATCATGTTTCAAGTACTCATCAACTATGACTCATAAATATGTACAAACATCATCACCTATACACCTCATCAACTGCTTGTCTCAACCATGACTAGTTTTGGATTAGTCAACAACCCTAACTTGAAATAAT
>CBVK0100581876.1:0-11503 GCA_900067695.1 Picea abies
GCTCTTCCGATCTCACCTCTTGAACCTTATTTTCATCCACCCTTCTCCCTTTTTCTCATCTACTAGAGAAATTGGTGACAACTTCAAAATTGGTGAATGAATTGAAGCTTGGAGGGCATGTCTCCAGCCTTTGATGATCATTCTGGAGTTAAGCCACTAGCTTTCAAGATGGGGGCATACCGATCATAGTATTTTTTCTTTCTCATGCTCATACATACATGAGAATGCATCCGGGTAGACATTTATCTCTTTTTTGGACCTGCATGGACACATGAAAAAGGAACCCCCTGGAGTCTCCTTTAAGCTCTTTTTAGATTCTCTAAACATGAAAAGATTGTCGAGTGATCTTGCTTTCTTTCCCAGTTGTTAAACAATTTGAAAGGGCATCTTTTGAGTTATAATTTATCTCTTTTTCAGCCTTGCGAGACTAACATTACGAAAAAGGACAACACTGGAGTCATCTTTAAGTTCTTTTCAAACTCTCTAAATATGAAAAGATTACCGAGCGACCTTGTTCTCTTCACGCTCATTAAAGTATTTGAGGAAAACATCTATTGAGCGATAGTTTATCTCTTTTTCAGTCTCATCAGACTACTTTATGAAAAAGGAACAGAGAGAGTTCTCTTTTAAGTTTTTTTCCAGACTCTATAATCATGAAAAACCTTCGAGTTTTCTGTCTTTGGACTCGCTAAACAAAACATCGACAAGTCCATATGGGATCGAACCCTTACTTCTTCTAGTTCGTTAAACAAAGGAAGAGGAACTTACCAAAGGTGAGTTTTATCGAGCATGTGTTATCCTCCTCGAGCTCATTAAATTAAAAATAGGTACTCATCTATCTATATGGGGGAAAAAATTGAAAGAAGCAAGCCAAGTAATTTTTTGAGAACATTACCAAGTAACTCTTAGAGTCTCCCTTGAACACGACACTTTGTCTTTTTCATGCATTATAATCCACTAAACCTCTACACTGAGCCAATCCTTTGAGTTTCTTTCACTCCTTTGGGTCACCTGACGTAAGTCACAACATCCACTACATCATCAATTTTTGGTCCATGTCATGTTTCTGCTATTGTGCCTCAGTGTTCAAGGGAAGTATCTACCTTGAGAGTCAGCCATCAAAAATATCTTGTCTCGATACCTGTGTCAGTCCATGTTCATTTGATCTACCAATTACATATCTATGTCTATTTCATGTCATTGATGGGGGATACATCAAGGCCCTCCTTCGACGAGTCTATTCCTATAAACTTCAACACATTATCTAGGAATTAGACTTAGAAACCAATTAGTACTTTGGGACCTACATGCCTCAATGGCAAGCCTCCTCACATTCAACAGAGGGTTTACATCATTGGCCTCTGATCGGATGATTCCATGGATGTTCAAATTTATCTCATCCATTCACATTCGTTGGAATGTACTAGAGTACCTTGGGAATCATTGACATTAATGGTGATTTCCCTTGTGCTTGTTAACGATTTACATCATTGACTCGTAATCAAGTGGTTTCTACCATGTTCGACATCAGGACATCTATTCACATGGTTAGATTTGTACTACATCAGGATCAATAAGAATACCTTGGGTTGAGTGATCACTTTGATATGTACTTTTCCCAGGTTGCGATGGAGTTTCTTTTGAACAATGACACATATACTATTACATAGATCCACTTTGTATTGGTCGTGGCTATGTCTTGTCATCTCGTAGATCCACTGTGTATTCTTCATGGCTACGATCAAGTCATGGGAGTATAGATCCATAGTGTATTTCAGTGGATATACCTTTTTATCAATATAATTATTGATCCGCAGTGTATTTTATGGCGGCCATATCTTGCAAGTCTTGATCACCCAAGAATAGGTATGCCTGCCTTGGGTTTGAAACATGTCATAATATTTGTTGGATGTTTGTGTGCAGCTTCTGTTAGGTTCTCTACATCTATACCCTTGCTTGAAAGTCTACAAAGCATTTCAGTTATCAGTTCCTGTCTTCTAACTTCATACTTTGGGGGGAAATCTGTTACACATAAAAAATTCTCACTTTGATAGTATCGCAAGTGTCATCATTATAAGTGTCGCAAGTGTCGCATTTTTATCACAACTGTCGCAAGTGTCAAAGAAAGTGTATTGCCTTGATGCCTATGTTGTGCCTATAACGACATGAGAAGGACACTTGATGAAACACCTCAAACATCTGATTTGGAAGAAGAGAAATGAGTCAATAGTCTTATGAACCTTTTTCCATCTGAAAGCACCCAAAAAACTGAGTTTTTGGAGGGGAGCACTCCCTTATAACTATCTCAGGAGTGTTGGTGCCCCCCCATAAGCCATCAGAAAGAATTATAACACTCTTCAGCCCATTTGCAGGAGCACTCCTACCCTCAGGAGTGTTGTCACTCCCCTATACACTACTAGGGAGCATTATAACACTCTGAGTGCCCTTTTGAGGGAGCACTACCTATTTTGGGCAGCAGCTGATTTGTTGAGAAGAACGGGGGAAGGATCTTTTAATTCTTAGAAGGAAGTTGGATTCGAATCCTCAATCAAGCCATGATCTTAGGGCAGATCCCTAATTGAAGGAGGAAAATCCTCAACTCACCCCAAGGATATCTCAAGTTGTTGAGCCTCTCCAAGGCTATATAAGAAAGATTTCTCATGGTGAAAGGGGACTGGAAAGGGAGAATCACACCAAACTTATGATCTTATAAGTGGTGTTGGAACAGAGATGTTTTGGAAGCAAGAGACCTATGATCTCATAGGGATCAATCGGTGAAGCTATCGTCATTCAAATCATGATCTTTTGAGCAAGGGGTAGACAAGGAGGACTTGACGAAACTATTGCAATCCATCTACGGCTGTAAGTAATGTTTTGTCCTCATTAATATAATTTGCTTGGCCTGTTTCTTTCTAATTCGTATTCAATCTCACATGAATTTGTCTCTTTATTATATAGACCTATTTTGGACTAATCCCAATAGAATAGGAAGTGTTTGTACTTTGTTTGTCTACAGGGCTTATCGAGGAGCTCAAGATTGGAGTTCAACTCGGAGCGTGCAAGGACAAACACCGGTAAAAGGTACTTCTTTTCTCCTTCCTCCTCACACACTAGTCCACCTAGATCTAAAAGGAAGTCAGTGACCATGATAAGCACTTTCTGTCTTAGAGTTAAGAGTCTATCTCTTTGAGGAGATCTACCTATCCATAGGGAGATTTTCCTTCAACAAAGATACAATAGATCATGCAAGTGGACTCTCATCATTTTGATGTGTTATTTTTTGTTTCAAGTGGTGGGATACCTTCGACCAGAGAAATTTAAAGGAAGATTGTGATAGTGGGATAATATGTATTAAATCTAAAAAAATGTGGCTTGAAAGTAAGGAGCCTTATGTTTTCCCAAAACATTGCAACCAAGTATTTTTTTACCCAGATGTGTTGGATGAGGATTGGTGGTTCGTACTAATACATGATCCAAGATCTAAACATATTTTTAGAACAACATTGTTACAATTCCAAGCTAGGAAGATAATCAGGGTGATGGCAACAAAGGCCGATATCATGTAAATGATTTGTTTGGACATTTATGTTGTGAATGTGTCATTTTATTATGGGTATCTATAATGGACAATTATGTTTTCTCTTTTCTTCATTTTATAATTATGTTTTTTTTTCCTTCATTTTATAATTATGTTGGATATGAAAATTTAACAACCATTTACAACCATCATAATGAAAATACATTAAGTATATGTACAAGCATACGATTTGGTTTTGATATATTTTCATTGTCATATTTATTGTTTATTATAGAAAATTGATGTTGTATTGTATTAAAATATGTTTATGTTAACCTTTGAATTACTAAGCATTAATTGAGATATCAAAAAGTTGGTGGCGTACAATAGTAAAGATTTAATTTAAATTATAATTTATTTAATGAAGAATGTATATATTAAAAAATGTTCAAACTTCAAAATTTGTATTGTTTGAGAAAATCAAAATTCAAAAAAATATATACTAACTTTGATGGAACTTCTAAGGGAAATTCAATAAAATAACTTCATGAAACATCTACAATTGTTGTGGTGTACTTGGAATTACCAACTTTTATGGCATTCCCCACCTTAATTAGTGCAACTATCATGCCCTTCATCTATTCCACTCCATCCTTTAGTTCTATAATCTAATAAACTTATATTCATAATTCCTTTTGCATCCTCCTTGAAATAAGTGTCAATATAGGAAGGACCTGAAAACTATAAAACAATCTTTTTCTAGAACCTAGTCAGAATTAAGGAAAATTTTAATGATCCATACTTATCTAAAAGTATAGAATCCTTTGTCAATTTTACGAATTCTTAAAATACTAATTACAAAATGTTGGGTGATATTATATTTTAATAAAAGATTCATAAATTTTGTATTTTAGTAAAACATTGTGAAACAATTTTATTGAAAGTGTATAGATCAAAATGTACTATTATTCTTTATATTTATTATTTTAAATTTAATTGAATAAATTTCATATATTATAATAGTTGGATAATATAAATTAATAAAATATTTGGAAAAATTAAATATTAATAAAACATAATCATTATGATTGTAATAATCAATTATATTAGAACTTTGTCTTGTAATCTTTGAATATAAAAACTAAAAAAATAGCATTATTATTACATCATCAACATTATTATTAGTGAATAATTATGTAATTGTAATGTTATTAATATAATATATGAACAAGATATAAATATTCAAATCACAGTCATTTCACTCATCATATTTAACTATGTTTGTTTCTAAACATGTTTAATGAACATATTGTATCTTGTTGGACAACAAACAATTCACCTTGAACATTAGTTAAACATTATATGACATTAATGGTTATAAATTTTTACAATCACAATCCAAATTAACCACTTTCATAAAAGTAAAGTTAAACATTGTACAAATTTAAATGAGTGATACATATCAAATTTCACTTTAAAATAGAGAAATCATTAACAATGTTCGTCATTAACATACCTATATTAAATTTTATAAATCAAACAACGACAACAACCACAACATTATATGAAAAACATAATATAAATGATTGATATACATATGAATATACATGTCAAACATACATCTCAACAAAATCTACAATAAACATGACATATATAGATCTCCATTCAAATATAAAAAAATCAATATAAATGTCAATTAGTACCACTAATAGCTAGGTCCACCACTAGAGCAAAGTGCATTAGTGTCTCTACTACCAGAGGTAGAGCTTCTATCAAGAAAAAATATCTATGAAACAAATGTCATATAAGTGCACTATCAAGTGTCTCTATATCAATATCATGAATATGTGCATCAACAGTTCTCGATGTGATCATAATGTCCAAAGCATAAAAATCTTGTGACACATGTGGATGAAGAGGAGGAGTAGGGGGATCGGTGGATGATGACGCATGTGGACTAGGAGAAAAACAATGATCGACGGATGGTGACACATGCGAAGGATTTTTTATCCTAAAATATGCTAATTCATAAATCTCTCTCTTGTATATCATAATTTTATACTTAGAAATTTTTCCACTATATTGTGGGTTCATGAGTCTTGCTATAACTTATGCTTTCCCCAAATTTCACCATTGTGTTCTTCCATAACCAAAATGCACCAATACTTAGAGTATTTTTGAAGTATTTTGTGGACTTATCTCCCTTCCATCGTCATCAAAATTTACTTCAATATTTTTCCACCCTCAGTTTGTACCACACTTAGAATATTTTTCTACTCTTCACCACATGTTGAGTCACTCATTCACCTCATGTCCAAACCTTTGTTTGTCTGCTTCATGATGCTTAGTTATTTATTAATGCTTCACCTCTCTTTCGATACTTCAATAATTATCCATTTTATCCTTTTACCACATAAGTGAAGATCATACCACAAGTTTGAAAAATATTCTTTTCTTTCCATCCATCCATTTGTTTTGTGACACTTAGTCATATTTTGATATTTTACCGTGGGGTCACGAGATCAGACTTACTCCACTTTATTTTCTTTCATATTCATATCTCTATCACTCTGCGGTGAATCCTCATTCCTCTTGTCATGATAGCATGGTTGGATCAATTTCAAACTCCAATATCTCTCGTACCTTCAAATTTATTAGAAGTGCCAAAGCGTGACAGTCAGACTCAATTTCACAACAAATTTTTCTGTATGGGTTATTAACTTTTTTATCATTCTCTATAGGATTACAATGTCTCTCACAACTCTTTTTTTATGTGACCTATGGCTTGGATCCACATGCTTACTTGGATGATTTCAATAGGCTCTATATGCCAAGTCACCTAGTACATGACTCTTTACACCATTTGACCCAGAGTTGTAATTGTGGGCGCCTTTCGTCAAATCAAAAAGTGATTTTACAACATGCTCAAGGGAATTCCAAAGATCTAGTTCATGACATGTAGCATGATTGATCAACACTCTAGATCAATTTTCAAATGGGATTGGGCATTAACTCTCACATATTTTCAAATGTGAAAGGGCTCTGCACCATCGATCCTACTCTCAAGTATCATTCCAACGACATGGTTTAATCTCTCACTCGTTCAATGAGGAATGAGAATCATTTATATAAATATGATCGATGATCAATGGATCGCTTTCGTGACTCCTTTACACTTCTATGGAGTGATATCCAATGGCTGTAGATCCTCCTCTTGATTAGATCGGACGATCAAAATTCAATTTCTTGTAGAATCAAATATTTATGCAATTTTTTTTATTTAATCTTACAATCTGGCCACAGAGCATTTGGTTTTATACTAGAGAGAGATCACTACACAACAATCACAGGGTCAATTTTGAGAAATATAAAACACACATAAATACTACCAATGAATTTAAACTTGGCATTCTATTCATCCAAATCTAGAACATCATATAACAACTGTTAACACCAGAAGTCACTCCTGGATTGCAATAGGAGTAAGCATGATACCCATCAGTTTATATGTCATAGTTTGTTTATAAAGGGTGATTGAATGGAAGTAAACTCAGAATTATATCACTTTAACTCAAAATCATGGACCATGCTATGCATGAATAGGTGAGGTCTCAATCTAACTTTAGATAATAAGTTGTAGTAAGGGTGAGTAGGAAGAAGACTTCGGTGAGAAAATGTAAAGGTATGCTATAGGCATCCAAATTCTAATAGTCCAAAGAGGAAGAACTTAAACACAAGAACTTCTTGTATTCAAATTACAAGAACACTAAAAGAAATCATAACAACATTATCATAAAGAATTTATCATAACATAGTCACAACAATTCATGTAAATCATTCAATCATAAACTCTTCCAGTATTAGATGGAAACAAGATGGAGTAAGAAAGTTGATTGTCATTAAACAAGAAGTTTCACTTAAATATGCATAACCAGGGAAGCCAGTGCTTCATCAAAACTTTATAATAGGGAGCTTAGCTCTACCAACAATACCCACAAAAATGGAAAAAACACCTACATATACTCAGACTGGCTCTGACTGTCTGATACACAATAAAGTCATACATTCAAGGCTTTACGTTGCTCAGCTTCTCTTTTTAGACTGCACATCGAGACATTGGGCAGACTGCCCATGCAATCTTCTGTCGGACGTGATCTCTGTCAGAAAGGACTGATAGTTACCTCAGCACTTTGTCCCTTTCTAGACTTCTATTTATGGAAGGAGATGATGTCTCACCCACATTTCACATTTGCATTAATTAATTCATCGGGATCTGAGAGGCTCCTGGTCAACTCTGTGCTTGAACGATGCAACGACCTCTCCTTGGTTGCTACTTCTTCACTAGATTGTTGCAAGGAGGCCCAGCCTGTGGTCGTAGATGAGGATCTGATGGGGGAGAAGATAACATAGGGTACATAATGTAAGATGTTGAATGGGAGGTGGAAAAGTAGTGACGATTTAACCTACATGGTGCAGGAATGAGATGGGGGGAGGTGATGTGGAAAGAAACACAAAGGCTAGGACATCGAATGACAAGGTGATGTGTTACAAAAATGTGACGAGGCGTATGGAATGTGACTAGTGAGGGAGCAGGGGACTAGACACAAGTGGGAGTGGCATGGAACAGGGAGGTATAGGTGTGAGGTGGAGTGGGGCGATGATGTGGGGGTAGATGTAAGGCTGTGGCAATAGACGGGATGAGACCATCATCCAGAGAGGATGAGATGGGCGAAGGTGAGAGACAGAGAGGAGGAAAGATGACAGAGGGAGGTGAAGGCAGTAACAGAGGCAGTAAGAAAATTTAGGGAAGAGGGGGTTTGACATCACAAGAGGGCGCCATGATAGCAGGGGGGCTGCATTCAAAATTGCCTCATTCTAGACCCCTCCCCTCATTAATGGCAGAAAAGTAACGGGGGTCCAGAATGGAACCTACACCGTAGATATGGGCACGCAAATCTCAGTCGTCCAGATCTGGGTACCCCTTACTACTCATTCAAGGGGGTCTGAAATTGATCCTCAACCATAGATATAAGTGTGCAAGTCCTACCCGCCCAGATCTACCTGCTCTTTAGTATCATGTGCTCGGGCCTCTAGACTTAGGAAAGTGGGCTTTGACCTGCATTTTTGCTAATTTGTTTCCCTGGTGCCTTTTCCAAATGAAAAACACCCCTCATACATGATTATGTGATAACATTAGGCTTCATGGGGGATGTCTTTCTCCCTGTGAGATGCCAAGAAATATTCTGCAACTTCAATGCCTTGTTATTGGGATATGGAGTCATTTATTAAGATAGAAACAAATAGGAAAACAATATTTACAATAAATTGAAGAGCCACTTATGGCTCAAACAAAATATTTCTTTAGGAATTTCCCATTCATTGGGCCATTGAGAACTTCTTCTCCCTCCAAATCTTACAACCTCTAGGTGTTGTTTGAAAATACTTCAGATATTTTTAAGGGCCCAATCCAAAGGACTTCAAACTTGTTGTGTTTGCCACTATCCTTCTTGGGTGCATCCCACTTAAGAACCAGATCTCCCAGATCGAATCCCTCTTTATTGACCTTTCTTTCAAAGGTCTTCTTGATCTTCTGCTGATGATCATGAACTCTGTCCATTACCTGCTCTCTTGTTTGCTACACTTCCACCAACTGATGAATTCTTCTAACCATATTGTCAGGCTCTCCTTCATACTCTTGAAAGAATTTTTCTATAGGCAGAGACAGCTAGGTGTAAAATACAAATTCTATCCCATAAACAAGTTGAAAAGGGAAGGTGCCCAAGGACCTCTTGGCTATCACTCGATCAACCCAAAGAGTGAATTTGAGATTTAAATCCCAGGATTTCTTATTTTCTTCTAGCAATATTTTAATGAGCTTGATTAATATTTTGTTGGAAGACTCTGCCAGTCCATTGCCTTGAGGGTAATCGGGAATGGAGTGAATTAGTGAAATCCCAAACTACTCATAGAACCTGACCAGAGGCTCAGACATGAAAGATGTAGCATTATCAGTGAAAATTCTGCTGGGACAACCAAACCTTGTGATGATGTCTTTGAGAAATCCAAGGATTACCTTATGAGAAGCATTCCTTGTAGGGATGGATTCTATCCACTTGGTGAAGTAATCAGTGGTATTCAGGAGGTAGGATGTATTTCTCCAATGAAGTCCAACCCCCATTGTTGAAAGGGTCCTAAAACTACCACAGGATTTAATGGAAAGGATTTGAATTGTTGCTTCCCTGAGAATTTTTTGCATCTGATGCATGCTCTGACTTCTTTGCATACATCAACGAATAAGGTGGGCCAGTAGTAACCAACCCTAAGAATTTTGTAGGTCGTGGTCTTCCAGAAATGATGTCCCCCACATAGGCTGCTATGGAAATCAAACATGACTCTTTGGGACTCCTGTGGATTGATACATCTCAAAATCACTCCCAGAGGGTATTTCCAATATAAGACTTGGTCAATAAGGAAATATCTGATTTATTTTATCTTTAAATCTCTTTCCTTTCTTTTTCCCATTCCATCAGGGGGTCTTAAATCTTGCATAAAATATATAATGTTTATGTACCAGGTGCATTCTACCAAGAGGGGACTATTCTGAAAGCTTATACTGAACAACTCGACCTGCTGATTTTATGAAAAAGTGTGGATGAAATTTACCCCCAAAGCCTTATGGTTGGATTTAGCCAGGAGCTTGGCTAAACCTTTTCCTTTAATGAGCTTGTTGGTTTCTATTTCAAGATCAAACTCAAGGGTTTTGGTAATCCACTTGCTCCTCCTCCTATCTATGTTAGGTTGGATAAGAATGTCGCTCAGTTCTCTGCTAAAAAAGAAAATAGGCTTCTCCAACCCTTCATCATTTTTTTGTAGTAGGACAATAGCCACTGTATCAAAAGAAGCAAAAGAAAATATCAGGAAATCCCTACAATAATCAGGACTGACAAGCACAGGTGCTTCAGTTAGTGCCTTTTTAATTTGGTTGAAGGATTCCCTGGGTTCAACAATCAACTTTACTTCATTTCCCTTTCTGAGCATGGTTGTGATATGATTTACTAATTTGACAAAGTTTGAAACAAACCTTCTCAGAAAATTAATTTTTCCTATGAAATACTGGACCTATTTTTTGGATCTCGGGAGTGACAAGGTTTGAATTGCTTCAACTCTGTTGGGGTCAATCCTGACTCCCTCGACTGATACTATGTGACCTATCAATTTTCCCTCCTTCATAGAAAATAGAGACTTCTTGGGATTGAGGGAGAGACCAAACTTTCTGCATTTCAAGAAAACTCTCCTCAGATGATAGAAATGCTCTTCATGAGATCTAGAGAAGGTTGTGATGTCATCCAGATAGATCACCACAAATGGATATTTCTCCTCAATGAAGGCTATGTCCATGGCTCACTTAAACATTTCCCCTACATTCATCAATCCGAAGGGCATATTTTCATACATGAATGTACCCCAAGGAGTGGTGCAGGTTTTTTTCTCCATGTCCTTAGGCAAAACAAATATCTAATTGTATCCAGAAAAGCCATAAATCATTGAAATCCTGGAGGCCCCTGTTACCCTTTGCAATATATGTTCCATCTTTGGTAGAGGGTAATTTTCCTTCTTTGAGCTCCTGTTCAGATTTCTGAAATAAAAATAGAGTCTGAATTCTCCACTCTTCTTCTTTACTGGGATCAGATTCGCCACCCATTCAGAGTATCTTAAGGGGACAATGATTTGGGCATCTAACAACTTCTTCACCTCTCTCTCCATGACAGGCAACAACATAGGATTAATTTTTCTTAGCTTCTACTTGAATGGCTTGGCCTCCTCTTTCAGTGGGATCTTGTGCTCAATGACAAATATGTGATATGTCTTGAGGTCCTTATAGGTCTATTAAGAACCAAACATCAATATAGCATAGAAAAACCTCGGGAAAAATACTCAACGCCTTGAAAAAGAGATAATTTCAGAGAATAAGCCTCTTTGAGGGGG
>CBVK0100581877.1:0-11503 GCA_900067695.1 Picea abies
TAGTTGTTTTTCACTTAGATTAGTTTCTTTAGTTTAGTTTTTCTTTCACTTCCCAAGGACTTAGATCGGCCAACGGAGCCACTAAACCCATAGGAGTGGATCATTCCAAACAGCTTGAGTTATTTAGACAACCCCGGACCGGATCCACCCCTCCAGTTGACGAGCGGTCAATTTCGCTCGTCAACAAACTACCAATACATGAGGGTTACCTTTATTAGGGGTGTGATCTTTTGACTTCTTCTTGGCAGCCTCAGGAATGAATTCCCTGATATTTTTTTCTGAAGAATTTGTGCCATCTAATCAATCTTCTTCTTCATGTATGTAGATTCTAGATGGTTCCCATGATTGTAGTAACCACACTTTGTCATTTGTTTGATTTTTCCTCCTTTGGAACCTAAGGAATCATTGAATTGTTTGGAGTACCCTTCCTTCTTTGGCTCTACATGTGCATTTACTTTACCTTTATGTTTGGATTCAATATTTTGAGAGTTTCTCCCATCATGCACAAAAAGTGCATGTGCCTCGGGGCCCTTGATTATTCCTATCTGAATGAGATTATTCTACTCATGTGTCAAATCCTCAATAAATTTTGACAATGAATGCATGGTCCAAGTTGATCATGCAATGAATCTATTAGAATGAAATGTGGAGACAAATACATTATATTCTATTCAAATTTTTTACATGATAGCAAGAATTAGTTATTTTTCTGCTTTGTATTTTTCGATACCACAATTTTTCAATTCACGAAGGAGAGATTTAAATTTGGTGAAAAACTCTTGGAGATTATAAAAGTTCTTCAGATCCATTAAGTTCATCTCTACTTTGAGAAAATGGCCCTTTATTTCATCCTGCTTCCCAAATACTCTAGCTAATATGGACCATATCTCATTTGGTGTCTTGCATGCATCGATGTGAAACCATAGGTCGGGATAAATAGACATGCAAAGGAGACCGTAAACCTCGTCCATGTGGTTGAAGTACTTGGATTTTTTCACTGCTAAGGTGGGTTGTGTTTCTATGGCCATGGATATATGATACAATCCTTTAACCATGAGCATGTGGGTCATTCTTGTCTTCCAGTTGAAGTAGTTTTATAGTTTTATAATTGCAGATGTGAGAAATTCCATCTTTCCTGTTGCTTTGTTTCATCTTTAGTACTTGAAAAAGAGTGTTGGTGATGATCCTTGATAGCGGCCTATGGGATATGATACCATGTATATTTTCTTAGATACATGGATATAACATCTCGCTAAAAATGAAGCATACACACCATGCAATGGTGTGAAGAGAAGAGACAAAAATGGATGAAAGAATGAAAGAATTTCTACTAACCAAATGAGATAAATGATAAAATAAAAGTGATATAATTTTTATCACACAAATAACTCACCATAGTAGTCAACTAATGTGCATTAGGAGAGTTCTATAGAGGTCTGACATACACTGGCAGTCACTGGAGTCAACTGCCACCTAGTCCTAGTTAACTAGCCAAACCGGAGTGAAATCAAGAGACAATCACTCACACATGTGGAATGTGCCTTACTAGTGATGATCCCAATTCAAGTGCACATTAATGGTGATGATCTCTAGGTTAGCATGCATCACTTTGTGATAAAACCAAAGTTGACATGCAACACTTCATTGAACTAGTCTAATTGAACGGTAACTAAGATTTGACTGGAGGGTATGGAACCCTTGTCTAGGGAAGAATATCCTCAATGAGGGGAGAATATATTAGAATAATAGACCCATGTTGGCCCGTGGTCATGTATTAATGAATAAATAAAATATTAAAGAAGAATAAAGACAAAGTACGAAGTGCGTGGAAGCCACACAAACCGAGGAGGGGTCAAAGTGGTTAAAGAAGTAGAAAAGAAGGAGAAAAGTAAAGGAAAAGTGAGTCGTTAAAAGAGAATATCAAGGAAGATAAAGAAACAACCAATATGAACCGTGGACAGGTAAGCAAGTGGAAGAATACACTAATAGGTGCTTTGGAGCACCTCATGAAGAAGAAGGAAGAACAGGTTGGTGAAGACCTTAAAAGGCGGGTTTTGGTACCTAGGTTTTTTGCACTTGGACTTCAATCTTGGGTTTCTAAGAGTCATAGAAGAATAAATAGAAGTCTATAAGAGTTGAGAGGGTTGTTTTTTATATAGAGATTTTGAGCTAAAAAATCATATATTAGAGAGCATTCTTGTATTTTTAGATATTCAGTTGGGTGCGAAGATCTACCCTATTGTTGGGTGCATGGGGAGGGAAATGAAAGAGGAAGAGAAAGAAGCATATGCAGCTGAGTGCACAGATAGGACTGTGTATTTTCATCTACCTTATCAATAAGCACAGTTCGGTGGATGTAGCCCTAGGGAGAGGGTGAACCATGTAAAATCTTGTCGTTCTATGTGATTGATGTTGTGTTATGTGTATATGTTATACTATTATTGCATTGTTTTTTTCCTACTGAAGATAAGAAACATAACTAACTTCGTGAAGCTAAGCATAGTAATGTTAACAATGTCTAGTTTATCTTGCACTTTTATTCAGGAATCATCTTGCACTTCCTCTGGTTGTAGACACCTATGTACTACATCCCCCCTATTGCTACTTTGGGTGAGACTTCGTTTGCTTTCCACGTGTTGCCGGAAGGTCCAGTAGTTAGGCTTTGTTGGTGCGCTATTAGAGTTGAACCCTGGGTCTGCCCCTGTCCCAAAAAATGGTTTCATTTCTAGGACTGGGATATTCTTGAGGGAATTTCAAGGTGGTTCCCATCAAAGACAGAGATTCAGAAGTATATAGAAGAACAAGAAAGGGTCTTCGTTGATGTAAGGTAGCTAGAGAGATAGTGGGGGGGCCTAGAGGGTCCATAGTGATAATAGTGGAGGTCATTCAATGTCTTTTTCTTCATGACGTGTGCTTGGACTTTATGCCTTTTGACTTTTCCATACCTTGGGGGGATGAAAGAATGCCATAACAAGTTGTTTCCCTTAGGAGTGATTTGTCACTGGGTGGGTTCATGAAAGGTCATCGTACATTCCCACCATACTTATCACTTTTCATCATCTTCCCCCTCATCCATCCCCTGCATTGGTTCAAGCATTGGGTTTTCCAAGCTAGTAAAGGGTTGTACCTTTCCTTGTGGGAAGAAGGGGATAAAGGCCTAGAGGGTAAAAGTAGCTGGAAAAATATAAAATCCAAAAAATCAAACCTTTAGATGCTTCACCCAAAGATCCTCAATAAATAAATAAAAGGCTTCTCAATAAGAAAAAGGAGGGACCCATAAAATAAATAATCTCAAGACCTAGTTGGAGGATAGGGGGTTTCATCATGATCTAGCCTATTAGGTCCATAGGCATGTATCGGTATGCTAATACTATTCATCTAGTCACCATGTCAGGGTAGTGGCTCTTGGTAGCATATCCAAGAGAAATGGGGTCTTATCACGAGCCATCCTTCTCATCTCCGTGAAATACTTGTGGGTAACATTGTCACCACTAGTCACCATGCTAGGGAAGTGTCCCCCAGCTATTCCTTTGAAAGAAAGAGCAATAAGATAAAAATTAAAAATGAATTGAATGGGCTAGGAAACATTTGCATCCATGACAAGGTGCAGCTCAACCTCTTCAGAGGCACCCACAAGTAAGCCCTACATTTCCCTGTCATCACTACACCCATTTCCCAAACATATCCATACATGTTGGCCCTTGGTCATGTATTAAGGAAGAAATCAAAGATTAAAGAAAAATAAAGACAAAGTATGAAGTGCGCAAAAGGCACACAAACCAAGGAGGGGTAAAAGTGGTTAAAGAAGTAGAAAAGGAGTGAAGTAAAGGAAAAGGAAGTCGTTAAAAGAGAATATCAAGGAAGACAAAGTAGCAAGGAAGATGAATTGTGGGTAGGTCAGCAAGCGGAAGAAGACACTAATAGGTGCTTTGGAGCACCTCGCGAAGAAGAAGGAAGAATAGGTCGGTGAAGTCCTTAAATTGTAGGTTATGTGGACCTAGGGTTTTAATACCTAGGGTTTGGTACCTAGGGTTTTTCACCTCGACTTCGATCTAGGGTTTATAAGAGTCATAGAAGGATAAATAGAGGTCTAAGAAGATTTGAGAGGGGAATGTTGATAGAGAGGTTGATATAGAGAGATTAGGATGTAAAAGTGCTATGTCTTAGAGCATGCTTGTATTTTGGATCTTCAATTGGGTGCAAAGATCTACCTTGCAGCTAGGTGCACAGGGAGGGGACTGAAAGAGGAAGAGAGAGAAGGATCTGTAGTTGAGTGCACAGATAGAACTATGTATTTTCATCTACTTTATCAATAAACATGGTTTTATGGACATAGCCCTAGGAAGAAGGTGAACCACGTAAAATTTTGTTGTTCTATGAGATTGATGCTATGTTATGTGCTATCTATTATATTGTTATTGCATTGTTGTTTTCCCTAATAAAGATAAGAAATATAACTAACTTCGTGCATTTAAGCATAATATTGTTAAGAATCTCTAGATTATCTTGCATTGTTATTTAGGAATCATCTTTCACTTCCTCTAATTGTAGACACTTGTGTCCTACAACCCCCCTATTGTTACTTCAGGTGAGACTTCATCTGTTTCGCAGGTTTTTCCGAAAGGGCTGGTAGTCGGGGTTTTTTTGCGATGTTAAGTGTTGAACCCTGGGTCTGCCCCTGTGCCAACAAATGGTTCTGTTGTTGGGACCAATATATTCTTAAGGGAATGTGAAGGTGGTTCCCATCAAAAAAAGAGATTCATAAGTGGATAGAAGAACAGGAAAGGGACTTCATCGAAGCTCAGAACAAATACCCTAGCATTAGTACAGAAGACTAGTTGGAAAGGTACATATTTACTGACATACACAAGATTTTCTTTGCAGGAGTTCATAAGGAGTTGTATGAGTGGCTAGCCAGACTAGAAGACACTCAGTTCAAAATCATATCTAGACCACTTGTGGTTTGGACAGTGGTGATGATTAAGAAAGTCAAGAGAGTCGATAAAGTTGTGTCTAGAGCAGTGGATCTCTAGTTTGATATCCCTATTGGAGGGTACATTAGTGAGTTTTTTTATCAACAGAGTAGAATCATATAGTCAAGCAGAGAGGTATTTCTTTAAGGGACCTCAAGAAAAGTTTCTACACTTTTTTAAACTGAAGATTAATATGCTATTGCATGAGAAGAATATCCTGGAGATACAATAATCAGTATATTTTAAATATAATGTTCAAAAATTCAGACAGAGACAATGAGGGAGAGGCTAGACACACGCGTAGTGGGAGATCATTCAGAAAGGTTCTTCTTGTGAACCTATTTAAGCAAAGTTATGGACCATTGGCACAAGACGAATATTTCTACAGTGGAGAAAAAATAAGGCGATCAAACGAAGAATATTCAGAGTTTGCAAGGGCAAAGGAAGCAAAGGTTGAGGAACTTCACTGAGAAGAACCAGAAATTTCAGGGACTGCGCCTACTGTCGAAGCAAGTATTACTACTCCTCCTATTTTAGCAACATTAAGTAACTAGAGTAACTAGAGTAATCAAAGCACTCAGAGAACTATTACAAGCAATTTAGTATATACTCAATCGAGAAACCAAGGAAAATCCATGGTCGATGAAATGAGGTTACCCATTTTCAGAGGAGATGGATCTGAGGATCCTGGCCAACACCAGTTCTTATGCGAAGTTGTATGGAGCATTAAGCAAGTAACCGACAAAGTTGTTAAGAGAGCTCAATTTAGTACTACCTTGAGGGATCGTGCATTGAGTTGGTATATGAAATTTGTTACAGGATATGTACAGCCTAATTTGTTGAATTACATCAAGACTACATTAAGTGCAAAGTTCAAGAAGCCTAAGTTGGAGTCACAATGCATTGCAGAGTTAAAGGAAATCAAACAGAAGGTGACTGAACCTGTTTGGGAATTTGATCAGAGGTTCAAGACCTTGACATGCCATTTATGTTTTCAGATTCTAGATGAACAACATATGGAATGGTTCATTTTTTCCCTCCTAACACACATTAGATTTCCTTTGTTGCAATAGAAGGTCGCTTCACAGGCTGAGGCATTAAAGATTTCCATGAAACTAGAAGTAGCCCCTATAGGAGAATCCAGTCCAGGTATGAGTTAGGTTTTGAATCAATTAACTAGTTTATCTTTATAGGTCTAAGACATGAAGAAGGAAAATGGAAAGGATAAAAGAGAAGACATATGGTGTATCAGATGTAAATCAAAGGGCCATGAAAAAAACCATTGTCCCTTATTTAATAAATACTTGGCCTCTAGAACTCCTAACCCTTTGAAGCATGCTATTGTACCATGGTGTGAGGTATGTAGAACCAAACATCGCCCTGGTGAATGTTATTATATGCAGAAATATGTCCAGACACCCACCAATATTTTTTTCACATTCTGCAAATCTTTGGGGCATAATGAGAAGGATTGTAGGTCTTATGACCTCATGCATGAAATTTCAAGGGATACATATAGAATTCAAGGAGAATTATAGAAAGGTAATGTTTCACAGTTCAATTCCCTAGGAAGAGGAAACTTCAATCCTTAGGGTGGGTTCAGAGGAAGAGGACGAGGAGGAGGTATGCATCGAGGTCAAGGTCAGATTATTTGCTATAACTATGCCCAACCAAGTTATTTTTCAAGGGATTGTCAGAACCCTTGCACTACTTGCAACTATTGTAATTCATTTGACCATGTCATTGAACATTGTCTAGTATTGTTAGATAAACTTCAAGAAAGACGAGGTGGAAACCAGCAAGTCCAACTAATATCAATTGAACCTCACAGTGAGGAACCCAGAGTCATTATTATTACTAGAGGAGGTGTTTTCATGGGACAAGATAGTGTGACTCCATGAAAAACTATATATGGATCAAGGATCAGAAGAGCTTCAGAGAAGGCACCATTGTTTGATCCAAGGAAAGAGAAGCACAATTTTGAAAAAGCAAGAAGCTAATTTGTAGTTGAACATGATTCTTCATCTAGGACACAACCAACAGTAAGGGATGTGAAATGCCTCTAGCATTCGATCAGTATGTCCCACCTAGGCAAGGAAAAGAGGTAAGAAAGCTTGTGGACTTCTTGTATACTTGTATCAATTTGATTAAATATGAAAGATTTGTGTAGGAGATACAACACCTAATAAGAAAATATGAAATTGGAAGAATAGATCCTCTGTTGAGTAGAGTTGTGAATCAAGTATCTAGGAAAAGGAGGACAAGAAAGGAACTGCACCTTAGTTCCCAGATTGGAGACTATGACGTGGACTATGTGGTCCTCGACTTGGGATCATAAGTAAATGTTATGACGAAGTAGACTTGGACACTGATGGGAAAACCTAAATTGATTTACTCTCTTATTAGGCTCAGGATGGCTAACCAACAGGTGGTAAGCCCCTTTGGAATACTAGAGCATGTCCTTGTGGACATCGACGGAGTGAGGACATTTGCAGACTTCGAAGTGATTGAGATTGTTGATGATAATTGTCCTTATCCTGCGTTGTTGGGTATTGATTGAGATTTCAACAACTTGACTGTTGTTGATCTAAAAAAGAGAAGAATGACATTTGAGGGTGATGGCCTTAGGGTCATTGCAACTCTTGATCCTGATGAAGGTCACATATACACAGAACCTATAAGGGAAGAAGACTACACCTACGAGCTAGAGAACATCTATAAACTGACAGCAAGACAGCATGATTATATTAATCCTACAACAGATGGAAATCTAAGTTGGCAAAGTGAAAGTGCATGCTCATCGGATTCAAAAGAAGCATTGGAAAATTGGCAGAACGGAATGTATGAAGTCTCTATGCATAGGTGTTCTAAATTGACTAAAGCAGTTCATTAGATTGGCACAGAAGTAAGTAATCTTCCTACATTTGATGGTTTGAATAATTTAGAGACATGGCCTTAGGGTCATTGCACCTCTTGATCTTGATGAAGGTCACAGATACACGAAACCTATAAGGGAAGAAGACTACACCTATGAGCTAGAGAACATCTATAAATTGATAGTAGGTCAACAAGATTATATTAATCCTATAGCAGATGGAAATCTAAGTTGGTGAGGTGAAAGTGCATGTCAATCATATTCAGAAGAAGCATTGGAAAATTGGCAGAACAAAATGTATGAAGTCTCTATGCTGAGGTGTGAAAGATTGACAAAAGAAGTTCGTTGGATTGACACAAAAGTAAGTAATCTTCCTAAATTCGATGGCTTGAATAATTTAGAGACATTTCTACTTGAATTTGAAGGAATTGTACCAATGGAACATAGGTTGTTGTCACTAGATAAAGCCTTGAAAGCAATGCTATCCAAATGCTGGGAATCTCACAAGAATAACATCGTGGAATGGGTACAATGTCACACCTTGTTGACAATGCACTTTTCATACCTAGATGAAGGCTACGAAGTTCAATACACAGGTCATATTTTCCTTAAGGACCATGTGCGAGGTTGTGAGGAAGCTTGGAGAAGTGTTCCTAAAGAAAAGTGGGTACATAAGTTCATTAACACTTTAGATACTATTCCTATCAACTGGTATCTTCAAGAAGAATTGTTCTTAGCCACTACAGATTGGTATGGTATGACCCAGAACTTTATAGCTACATTCCTATTTGAAAGTCAGTACCCCACAGTAGATTAGGCTTTACAAATTGTAAGACAGAAGGTCTTTGAGGAAGTATATAACCTCCCTCTTGAACAATAAGAAGATGATTGGACTGTGCCTCTTCAGTGGTTATAGGGTCTCTATAATATTAATCCTGATGAGGATGATGACCCTAGGAACATGAACATTTCAGAAACTAAAGGACAAAGAGACATAGAAGGGCCATGGATTGAATTACCTTTTGTTGGGTAGCCTATTAAAATTAAGAAAGTTAATATTGGAACAGAGAAAACACCTAGGTTATCAAATGTTGGAGACTATTGGGATGATCCTACTATTAGTAAGATTACAGAACTATTGCATGAGTACCAGGACTTGTTTCCAACCAAATTCATAGACATGAAGGGCATAAAAGGACCTGTGGGAGAAATGAATATTTATTTGAAAGCAGATGCAAGGCCTATCAAGAAGAGGCCTTACAGACTAAATACCAAGTACAAGTAGAAAGTTAATATTGAATTAGATAGAATGATGGAAGCAGGAATCATAGATGTTAGTTGAAGAATCTGAATGGATCAGTCCTGTGATGGTCCAGGATAAGAAGTCAGGAGAAATCAGAATCTGTGTAGATATAAGGAAATTGAATGATGCATGTTTACGTGATCCATTCCCTACACCTTTCACTAATGAAGTTATAGATAATGTAGGAGGACAAGAATTTTATTCATTCACAAATGGATTTCCAGGGTATCACCATATTGGAATTGCTAAGGAGGATAGAGATAAGACTACATTTGCAATAGAATGGGGTTATTTTTAGTACATTGTGATTCCTTTTGGTTTGAATAATGCACCAGCCATCTTTTCTAGGGTGGTGGTTGAATCATTTAAAGAATTTTTACATAAGTTTTTGGAGGCATACTTTGATGACTAGATCATTTTTAGTCTTCTAAAAGATCATATTGAATGTTTGAGATTAATGTTGGATAAGTGTAGGAAATGTCATATTTCCTTGAACTTAAAGAAGTGTATTTTCTTTTCACCTTTTGGAGTGTTGTTAGGACACATTGTGTGTAATCGGGGGTTGTTGGTAGATCCTTCCAAGATTTCTATCGTTGTTGATCTACCTCCTCCTACATCGGTTAGTCCTATGCGCACTGCATTGGGACACACCAGATATTATAGAAAGTTTATTAAGGGTTATGCACAGATAAAAACACCCATGGAGAATCTATTAAAGAAGGATAGTAAGTTTCAATGGATAGAAGAATTCCAACGGAGCTTTGACACACTAAAGCAAAAAATGGTCACTGTGCCTATTTTGGTTTTTCCATATTGGAGTAAGGAATTCAATGTTCATGTCGATGCTTCATCCATTGCATTAGGAGAATTATTGACAAATCCAGGTGCATGAGATATTGACCACCCTATATCCTTTTCTAGAAGGAATCTTTCCACATATGAAATGAATTATACTACTACTAAAAGAGAAGGCTTAGCTATGGTATATGCGCTATAGAAGTTTAGAAACAACTTGTTGGAAGGACATTTTAATATGTTCATTCATCATTTTCCATTGAAGTACTTAGTCAACAAACTATTGTTGGGGGGAAGAATATGCAGATGGCTATTATTATTCCAAGAGTATGAATTTAAGATCGTCGTCAAGCCAAGAAGAATGAATAAAGGACCTGACCATTTATCCATGTTAGAACATGGAGAGGAACCTACCAGTATGGATGACACACTACCAGATGCACAATTATTGTCCATCAGAAAATTTGATGATCACTTCATCGAGATAGTCCAGTTCCTATCCACAAGAATGGCACCTCGCAAGTATACAATTATTCAGAAGAAACAATTGGTAGTCTGTGCTACAGATTTTCAACTTATAGCTGGATAGTTATATAAGATGGGACCAGATGAGATCTTAAGAAGATGTGATATGGATTCAGAAAGACCATCGATTCTTGTAGAATCACATGAAGGCATCGCAGGAGGACATTATGTAGGGAAAGAAATAGTGTAGAAGGTTCTTAAAGTTAGTCTCTGGTGGTCTACTCTACATAAGGATGCTAAGGAATAATACAGAGCCTACGATGTATGCCAAAGAGTAGGGAAGTTTTCAATAAGATATAAGATGCCTTTATCACTTCAGTTAACTATATAGGAATTTGATAAATGGGATATTGACTTTGTGGGACCTATAAACCCACTGGGGAAGCACATAGGAGCTCGATACATTATCACTACTACAGAGTATTTGACCAAATGGACATAAGCAAAAGAAGTTAAGGAATGTAGTGCAGCTACAACTGTGTGGTTCATATTTGATGATATCATAACCAGATTTGGATGCCTGAATATCCTTATGAGTGATTAGGGCACACACTTCATTAACAAAACTATTGAATCCTTGACTCGGGATTTCAAAGTTCACCATCAGAAGATCACACCATACCACCCACAGGAGAATGGTACAGTAGAAGGTTTCAATAAGATCTTGGAGACAACATTGACTAAGATTTGTAGTGTTAACAGAGATGATTGTGATTTGATAATTCCAACGGTGTTATGGACTTATCAAACTACTTGCAAAAAATTAACAACACAAACTCACTTTAAGTTAGTTTATGGATTGGAAGCAGTGGTACCTATGGAATACTTTGTTCCTAGTTTAAGAATTGCATCATTTATAGATATGGATGACACCAATGCTATTCAATATAGGCTTGTGTAGTTTATGGAACTAGAGGAAGATAGGTTCATTACAGGATTTCATCAGTAGGTAAAAAAAGAATGAGAAAAGGTTTACCATGACAGACATATCAAGAAGAAAGCATTTAAACAAGGATATTTGGTACTTTTATA
>CBVK0100581878.1:0-11502 GCA_900067695.1 Picea abies
CAAAACGATTTTTTTCGGACCCTCGTCGACTTTTTGTTGATGCCGACTTTTTCAACAATGCATCAAACATAGGAATGAACCACAATAATGCCTGGAACCATATAAAAATAGTGATGATCATCATATAATAGAAAGGGAACAATGTTGAATCCAAAGACTCAACCCCAAGATGCCTTCTATATATAGCACTTTCTAGAGTTGAGAGATGGCCTTACAGTTCAACCCCCCTACACACTTCGATACTAGATGCATGCCCTTCAAATCCCTCTCACACAGTTTCAGGTTGGCTCTCATCATCTTTGAGTCGAAACCGACCACCACATCACTAGAGGGGGCAGGATCTACCAACTCTGCCATCTTCATTAGACCAATATAGAGGAGCACTTCATTTTAAAGTGCCCCATCTACTATGAGATTAGAGGATGGTTTTATTGCCTTTTCAAGGAGTCCCAAAACTCTCTATCCATATTTTTTCGTCACTTGAACCAGAGATGCTTGGCACTATATATGAGGGAGGCCCTTGGGTTTGGATCTTGCTCACTCCACCTACACCAAACCAAACTAGACCCTATCCAAAAAATTACAAATTTCTTCTCGGTACTTCCAACAAACAGAGGGACCAAGAGGCACACAAGCAATACTACTACAACAGTCATCATATCAGTGAGACCCCAAGAAGCCCTTTGTGCTCAACCAACGAAACCCTTACGGTCATGTCACCTCAAAACCCAAGATAGCTCACATTGCACAAATAGTTAGGATACTTCTTCCAGGGCTCGGCCACAGCCGTAGGGCATTACATCCAAACATTGCAACATACCTTACACCATATCTTCCTGCTCTCCCAAATCCTCTGACCAATCATCTATGAGTGGTTTCTTCCCTTCGACCTCAGATGATAGGAGAGACAGCATCAAGAGATGTTAATCACCCCCCAAGTGAGATATCCCCCCTTGGAGATTCATTTCTTCGGTCTTCAGTTCTCTACAATAATTGCACATAGCTACATTATCACTATTTCCCTAATCCATGTTATTAGGTTATAGACTTTTGATCTTATCTACATAGGATAGATTTGATTTTATCATGTTTTCTCTAGGAGCGGCATTTTGTGCTCCCACTTTGTATTCTCTCACTAATGTACTTAGCAATCCCATTGACCAATTTATGGTCATCTATCAGACATTTATAAAATTATCTTATCTTATCTTGGATTGCCTTGATGATTGGGGTTGTTATGTATTGAAATTTTGTCCACAGCCACTGCTGTTTTGTTTGTATTTCATAACATCCCTAAGGCTGAAAATTCGTAAGGTTAAGATCCAGGAAACCTCTAGGATAGAGGTGAAATTAAAACTCTTGAACACAGAAATTTCAGCATGTATTTCCCATCCTGTGAAAGTTGATATATATAAAGTGCAGCCTTTCACAATGTATAAATTGTTTATGCTTTGCCCCTCCTCAGATGAGAATTGTTTATTTCTCCAAAACCTTTGTCGAGTTAGATTGATCATTGATCACATCTTGTGATCGTGTTCACTCTCTTTAAAGAGCACCTTCTACTATAGCTAGAGATGTCCCAGGTGGCCTCCTATGTAACCTAACCCAAGGCAGCATCGACCTATCCTTCTACCTGTACATCCTTTGGTAGGAATGGGGTAAGAACTTGCAGATTGGAAGTATTTGTGATTCATAGGTTCAAGAAGAAACATTCTAGTTTTCTGGGTAGCCGATTCATCAGCACATATAAATTGCAATAATAGGACAAAAGGTATCAAATTCATTTGATTTAAAATTGTAAACCTTGTGCTAAAATCTTTGCTGCTTGCACCCTATACCTTTACACTGGAGAGGCTAGAAATCTTGAAAATATGGGGCCTCAAAAAGTGGCTTGATGTTTGGTCATTTGAACGTATTATTTTGGATCACTGAGAGCTTGTTTTTTTGTTTTGTAAAAAGTAGAAAGAATGGGCTTCTACGAATCTCCTCTATAAATCATATTTAAGACAAAAACCTTGAAGCAATTTCAATCTCATTGAAAAGACCAAATTTAAAAACAATAACAAACAGAGCTTGTATCTAGAAAATGGGAAATTGGGAATACCATACTAAGGGAGAAGATAAGAGAGTCTAATTCATCTGTTTGATTAATCAGATAACCATTCAAACACTTTTACACAAGAATATCCCTATTCAACACTTCTCTAAATTGCCACCACATATATACATCTTAGTTGTAAACAACAAAGCTATTGTCAATCCTTGTGAAGGAAATGACCATGTTTAATTGTTATGCACGTAAGAAAATGACAAACCATGCCATTTCTGTAATAAAAGGTCTCGATAGTAGAGATGTTGATAATGCGATGAATAGAACTATATGACAAAGTATTGATTCTCTGATTCTATTGATAAGTAGATATAAGATTATACTCCTCAACCTTGAGAGAGAAAAAATGGTGGATAATTTCTATTGAACTCTGAAATTCCTTTTATACATTTGAATGTCCATAACCTATGGTTATTTTTGTCTGCACTGTAATTAGGCCTGTATTCATTCCTAGCTTGCCAACAGCCTTATTAATAATTTGAGCTTCTTAACAAAGTTCAGTCCTCACTCCCATCTGACATAAACAGGACATCAAATAACCAAACAACAAACTATATTTTATTTGCAGCATTAATCCAGTGTACTTTTGCTACTAACCTAAGGATTGGGTATATTAAGTGGGTTTGATCCAATGATTAGTGCATTCTTTTAATTGAGGGTCACAAGTTCAGTGCATCTTTTAGTTGAGGGTCACAAGATCAATCCCTGTTGACTCATCCCATTCACATATAACACAGTTTCCACCGACAGTGACCCGCAGGATACTCAAAATCATACAATGAAAAACACAATTAAGGAAACTCAAAATCACAGAAGAAAAATATCACAAAGGGAATACTGTTTTCCAGACATTTTATGGAAGTACATAAAGCATTTACTGAATTTTATTGATATCGAAACGACGGGCATGAGGAAATTTGAGAAACCAAAATCAGATGCATGTCAAGCGTCTCCAATTAAAAAACATATCCAAACAATTATCTAATAAAAATAAAATAAAAACCACCCAGATGGCACTTACCAGTATCTCAAAGCTTTGCATCTCGCACAACGTTTTGAAGCAGTCCTGAAACAAACAGCACACTCATACTGAGGTGGTGTGCGAACTGTAACAGAATTACTATTCATGAACTCACACTCGCCCTCAACCAAAGTAGCTGTTTCGTGTGCTTCCAAGACCACCAACTTCCTGCTCGCCTCCTTCTTGGCTGCTGCATTAGCCTTCCATTTCAGTACCATCAATACGAAAACCAGGTGAATTACCACCAAGGTTGCTGAAAAAAAGCCCGGGATTCCTATTCTCCTGTACTCGTGCATTTAATAGGTTCCACTCTAAATGCACCTATTAATCGGCAACGCAGAAGTCCGATCATTGAATATAACACAGAAAAAATCTTCTTGTGTGTCCAATTGTATCCTCTTAGCTCTAACATACACGCATCCAAAATACTCGAGGTTTCTGAGACTTGTACGGATACCAACATGAACGAATGCAAGCGGAGAAACTAAAAAAAAATCTAATAGAAGTCCTTTCAGCTCAAATACACACAAATCCACTTCAAACATTCCAGATTTCCGAGCTCATAATCCTTTCATGGATCTACAGCATTAAAGATCTCCGACCGCGAGAATCCCTGCACAGGACTCACGCCACTGAAAGCGGACCAAACCACACAGAACATTCATGTGCGTGTCCAATCAAAGTCGAAATATAGGTACCCACGGCGGAAACTTTTCAGAAATATGGAGAAAATCAATAATCGTGCTATGAATGCCCAAGAGAAAGGTTAATATTGAGTAAAATTGAATGAAAGATCACAAAAAACAGAGAACGGAACATAACTCTCATGGAAATGATGGGAAATTGAATTGAATCAAAAGCTACGGAATCATGATGGCAGCTTACTTTCAATTTTCTTCGAAGCTGTGGTCGGCATAGTGGTCGGCTCGTCATCTGATGTGATGACAAAACGGCCTCTAAACGACCGCTAAATCAGGTAACCGTATCTAAATTGGCGGCGCCGCTGAATTCGCTAAATCAGGTAACCGTATCTAAATTGGCGGCGCCGCTGAATTCGAGGGGAATTTTGGTCGTACTGCCCCCGCCCGCACAACTTCAATTGTTTATTAATTATTAATTATTAATTATTCTATATTGTAAAACTTTTCGGCGTCCGCTAGGGATTAGACTACAATAAGTTGTGGGGTCCCGAGGGAATATTAAACCTCAAAATGACAAAAAAATGTCGGTGTCGGTGGGTGTTGTCATTTTGTAGAGATATGTTAAGGACATCATATCTCCCTTGATTTTAAGGGCGGCCAAACGTTAAAGACACTTTTTCAAATGATTCATATATCTCCTTTGATTTTAAGGGTGGGAAACGTGAAAGACACTCTTTCTCTTATATATTTTTTTTATTATGGAAAATCAGTAAAAATAGTTAGAGTGATTTGAACTAAGTTTGGAATCAAATTAATTGGTTGTCAATATAACCTAAGAGTATATCAAATAACTAGCAAGTCAAATATATCAATAACTTATGACTTAGCAAGGGTCGAAATGTTAGGAGACATTTATGAGGGAGATCTCACTACTTGGAGGCATCTATCTTTCTAGTCTTATCACAACGGGCCAAATATCTTGTCGAAAATTTAAACTAGGGTAAGGAGAGTGCAAGACCTACCTCCTAGCCATTCAAGTTGTTGCCCCTCGACTATATCTCATCTTATATATGAATGATATTGAAAAAATGTATGTTTGATATCGATTTTTAAACCACCCCTTCTCAAATTAAACTTTTTTTAATTTTTCCAAAAAGTTATCGGTCCTAGAAGTGCAATTTAAAAGTTCTAGAAGTTCAATTTAAAAGTTATTTTAAGGTTTTTACAAAATTTCAAAATTGGTAACAAAATGGAAAAGATAAAATTTTACAAAATTTCAAAATAATTGGTTATAAATGGAAAGGAAAAGTCACACTATCCCAAGGTGTTTATACAATTAGAAAGGAAGGCTAATAACCCTAAAGATTCCCCAACAACTACCCTAGTAGTACTACTTGTCTATTTATTTATTTATTTATTTATTTATTTATTTGTTAGTTAATGTGTACTCGTAATAATATAATTTCACAATATTTAATGTGGATGTGAAGAGTTACAAACACATATTAAACTCTTCCCTCCATCCCATCGCAAATCTCATTGCATTCATCTCTTTGTTCTCTGGAGTCACCTAAAATGAGACGAAAAGTATCCATCTTGATGCCTTCCTCTTCTTCTTCTTTTTTTTATTTCTGGTAAGAAAAGCCTTTGTATTTCACTCTTACTTTAGTTCAAAGATTTTAATAATAGTGGGTAAATTCATATTTGTACGAGTTTTTGTGAATTTGCAGTGTTGTGAAGGGGGGAGTGGTGTTTCTACTACAATGATTACATTGTTGAACAAATTCAAGCACTCGGTGTGGCCAAGTAACCAATTGAGTGCCCACAAACCACTGCTCATTAATGTCAGATTCCATATAATGCCTTGATAGGGCTCATCCATAATCGCTCCCTCGATATGGTTGGATCAAATATGGGCTCACCATGGTTGCTCAATTTCAATAGTTGTTCCCTACAAATGGTTAGGTTGAATATTGGGTCACCAAGATTGGGGCCTTTGGGCCACCAAGCACTGTGAAGGCCAACTCTCCAATAAAGATGTCAAAGGCATGCCACCCACCATGCTCACCAAGTTCACCCTTGGCACCTAGAATTTATACATCCCCATCCTCATGGATGGCTACAATCTTCTCATCATCATATCTCTCTATAGAGGCTTAGGTAAATGCATATACATGACTTGCATCAAATGACTTGACCATTAGCTTTGTGTTTTCTCTTCGTGTGAAGAAAGAACGTGGTTATCTCTTGGCTTATAAGAGCACGAGATTTTCCTTTAGCATGCCTCGGTATCATTGCACAAGCTTCTATGGAAATCGCTAGACATACAAACCCATTGCTTTCTCATGTCTCTCTAGGAAATCCCATAGCTTACAATTACACCTATGACAACCCTACCAACCTCATTACATGCTCTGACATTATCAACTTCCACCCTCATTAACAATAATGAAGACTTATTTTATTGTACAACTTCGAGTTTAAATACCTTTGGGCACTACACTCCTCAAGCATTTAAGAGCATAGCTATCGATGGAAGTGTATTTGTAACTTGTAGATCATAGTTTTGCGATGGCTTATGCATCAGTTGTAGCCATATTATCATATACACTAAAACATTCAATATGCATTTCAATTGCATTGCAACGTAACTAACGTTACATCAAATGGAGGTATTTTGCAAGCTATGCTAAACTCAAATCGTGTTATTCTGTTTGGCTAATCTAGGTACTGAAATTGTTTATCATGTTGGGTTAGATGTGTGATTCTGCATGGTAAACAACGTTTGTGCAATGGTTTATTTTGTATTCATAGCATATTGTTGCAACTAGGAAGGGCAATATTTTGACCATGTCATTGCCACTGGGAAGGAAAATAAATTGATGGTGTTTAATTGTTTGGACATTAATAGCCCTCTAGCATCATACCAAAGGAGTTACTAAACCTCAAAGAGTTCAAGGTTATCTTGTGATTTTTAATGTTTAAGATATTTAGTTGTAATACAAAAAATATTTGATTATTTGGAAGGACACAATCTCATTACTAACCTAAACTTATTTTGAATGGTAGGAAATAAGTATTGTGGCATTCTCATTTATTTCATGCAAAATCGTCCTAGAGGCATATTTTATTTAGCATAATTTTTAATGAAGTGTTTACGTAGTTTACTCTCATCAATTGAAATAGAACTAATTCTTGTAATTTCTCATCATGACGGGGTTGAATGAATATACACCCTTCAACTTGAAATTAAGACCAATCCTTCAAATCTAAACATAGCTCCAAAGTACAAATGGCTTTTCCAAGTTCTATAAAGGTAACAATTCTCGATAATTTTAATATGAGTATGTATAGCCATTTTACAAGGCACGACATGTCATGTGTAATAGAGCATAATAGAAGTAGAGTTGTTTCTTCTTTTTCTTCTTATTTTGGCTCTATCAAAGTTCTAGTTGATTTGAACTTGAGTATGCATTACCTTCCAACAATTCAAAGCATATAATGCATGATATATGTGTCATGGTTGACTGTATCCTTTTCTAAAACCTAACATAGTAATGTTCCTCGGGTAAACCAGTAGACTAGTATCAATCATTAACTTAAGATAGAGCTCTAAAAGTTACTTCAAATTAAGTATATTAAGGAGGGAGTGTCATGCTAAAATTTAAAATCTAGTGAAAGGATCATGGTTAGTCATTGCAAACTTTCAAACAATAGAAAATCTACATTTCCTTGAAAAAAATGGCACTTTGCATAGAATGCAACCATGTCTTCAAACATGTAAAGAAAACACATGTGAAATTAATGCTTATTTAATGTTAGTTGCAAATAGGTGTATAAATAGTGATATCCAATAAGTACTACTTGGTGTGATTTCGTTAATATTAAATACTAGTGAGTGAAATTATAACAATGTCTAGTTGGTAGAGCAAGGATTGAGGGATCCTCCAAAATTCATTAAGTGACCCCATTGGATATTATGCACAATATAATGGAGACCAACAACAACTTGGGAGCAGTAATGGCATTGAGAAAGGAATTGGACATAGGAAAAGAACAATAAATCAAATAATGAATAATAGAGGGAGACTCCAAAATAATTATAAATAAAGTGCATAGAATTAGGTCAAGAGGGCCTTGTAGCTAACCCCTACCAATTGGAAACTAACTCAACCCCATAAGGGAAAGTTTCTTATATTACTATCCTTCTTAGATACACATGGGTAGCATATACAAAGGATGACAAATGGGGTAGCAAACAAACTCGCCAATATGGCATTGACCTTAAATGGGGGCAATAATTGATATGGAAGAGGTGCAACCACCATAGTATCCCCCAAGGTCTCGTAGAGCTAAAGATTGAGATCCAAAAAGCATAACAAAATTTTGGGAAGAAAGGGACAACACGCCATCATGAATGCAACCAAGAACGCAACGATAGAATGACATACAAGAGGAAGACAATGCATAGAGGAAAGTGGAACAAAAGTCATGCAGTACAACAATGCATTAGATAGCAAGATGCATTAAACTATGGTTATGCTCACATCTATTGGCAACTACCATTATCTAATAGCACTAGGGAATCCCCATCAATGCCTCGTGAAGGAGGAACGAATATGGAATTGAGAAATGGAGACCCCACCAACACATCAATTTAGCATGATTTTAGAGTTAGAATAAGTTTTTTGTCTATGTAAGTTCATATGAAGCAAGCAAAAGGTTCCAATGATCCCTCTCAATCTACATGATGCACCAAATGAGTAATACCAAAGAAGTTAACTATGTTTTCAAGTTATAGGATAGCAAGAGAATAAATGCACATCAATCATAAGAACCACTACCAACACAACTAAATATTAACACCGAGAGGCTAGCAATATGTTTCTTTCAATTAATTTTATTTTACTGAGTTTTTGGATCCAAATTGAATGTTGATTTCAAAATATCATGTAATAATCATAACAATAGTGAGTTTTGAGTTTTGACCAATTTGATTGTTCTATCAAACATATGTTACATGTATATGCACTAAATAGATTAATTACTAATATGGTTTTCTCCATTTGGGATCCATGAACAAGATTAAAAATTCAATCATGGTCCATTTTGGCCTGTAAATTTCTTTGGACTGTAATATAGAGACCCTGTTTTTATTTATCAAACAACAATATTAAGTAGCTACAAATGGGTTGCTCGGTGACAAGAATTCCAACCATAGAAATCCTAAATAACCACCACTACTCTCTGACACGATTATCAATATCCATCCTATCATTACAAAGGGGTTGCTCGGTGACAAGAATTCCAACCATAGAAATCCTAAATAACCACCACTACTCTCTGACACGATTATCAATATCCATCCTATCATTAAATAACAAGTTCATATCCAATCAAATCCAACACAACCGAAATCTTTGAAGTGAAAACAAAAACCATTATGCCATGAAAACCTCTACCTCATCTTGCATGGAAAACATTATCTACCATGTAGACTACTAATGATTACCTACTCAAAACTAAGTGGAACCAGTGTTTTAAAAATCAATCAAATCAAACTCAAAGTCCATCGATTCGACTTGTTCTGCACCTCTAGGGGATGACTCAACGTTTAAATCATTTTGGTGGTTGGCTCACAATGTAACTAGTCGAATCATCAACCTATTCAATGCCTCGAAGAGGTGACTCCACCTTCAAATCAATTTAGTGATCGATTTGGTATGGAATCGAACAAAGTCAATTCAACTAGTGCCATTTGAAACCGACCACCTAGAGGGCCATGTAATTTTTTTAAAGAAAAAAACAAAAAACAAAAATTAAAAACAACAAAATACACCCCCAAAACCCTAAAACACTCTCCCCACTCTATTTGCCTCAACCTCTCATTGGGTATTTATGAGAATTTGAGTTTGTGGCGCTGCATTGAAGAGTTGCTATTCAAACTAAGCTTGGAGCTTGTTTGTCATTCTTTATGAGTTGTTTGTGGTGGATTTGGCATCCAAATCTAGAGGCTACATTCCATCTATAAGCTTGGAGGAGTTCTTAATATGTAGTACCTTGTAACATGTTATTTTTTAGACTCTAGAAGCAAATTACAACCTTATTATTTATATATTTACTAGTGTCATTTTGCTATATTCACTCTTACATGATATATACATGAACAAACTTTACATTATTAATTTTTAATGATTTGAATTTACATTATTGATGGAAGTGCATATATATAATTAAACTTTTCATATTTTATATATTTTTAATAAATCAATTCCTAAATATAATCCAAGTCTAGTCTATTTGGAATTTTGGGGATTTCCAACTCTTAAAACAAAACAATGGGCCCCTCATTTATAATTTCCAACTTGTCCATTCATGATTTTCCATAATTCTGGAGTGATTCAAAAAACACAATCATCTTCTTGTCATTTTGCCTTTTGTTTTGTTGAGCAAAGAATCAACCAAACCCTTGAGAGGGCTGGAAATCTTCTATCACGTGAAAAGTGTACCCATACTAAGAATGGAGATTGTGCATTAAAGAGTGAGAGGGTCAATGCAACATCATAACCAGATTGGGGAATGAATAGGTAAGCGAGCCCTCATGGTCACAATCCAGGGTTTGGAGGGCTCCAAACCCAAAGAGAAAAAATAAAAATAAAAATTGCTAACAACCTAGTGAATTGAGATCTAAAGGAATTTCCACATGGTGATTTGTAATGACATCATGAGGGTAAAGGTACGTAGTCCTACGTTGATGATATTTTAATGATTTTGAGGTTCGTATGCATCAGCATTTCATTTTTTTAGGTGCGCATGCACAAGTGTCCATCTCTTTTTTAAATTAAAATGGGCTTTCATCAGAAAAGAATAGAAGTAGTGGGAATATTCCTTTCATGTGTAAGACAACGTATTTAATTATTTGATTTTTTTGAATTTTAAAAAGATATCGGATTTAATATATTTTGGTTGGTTGTGCCATGGACTTATTTTAACAGTGGTTGGTAAATGGTTCATGCTTTCGAATGGTTTTCTCCACATATTTCAGAGAGGAGAAGAGAATTTAAAATTGAATCCTTCACGAAAAAACTATTACAACTTTAAAAATGAAAAACTATTTCTTATTTTAAAATTGTAAGAATATTTTTTAAACAATGGTTAGCCAATGCTTCATGCTTTCGAATGGCTTTTTCTACATATTTCTTATTCAGAGAGTAAAAGAGATTTTAAAATTGAATTCCTTCAAAATTTTAAAATTGAAAAACTATTTCAATTTAAATTGAAATATTATTAAAGAAGAAAATTTATATATATAATAATAATAAAATTATTAATATAGATATTAATAATGATTAAAAATGAAAATTTATATATATAAAATTATCAATAAAAACTTTTATAAATAATCAATATAACATAAATATTTAGAAATAATATTGATTAAAAATGAAAATTTATATATATAAAATTATCAATATAAACATTTATAAATAATTTTGATAAATAATCAATATAATATAACATGGATATCTCTTCAATGTTGTCTTGCATAATTAAAAACCACTCTAATATGGAGGATGTACTATGTGACAGTTATTTTGTAAACTTAAATTTTGATAATAGTGTTATAAGTTACTTTTTAAAAAACACATGAGATTACAAAGATTAATTTTAAATTTTATAGTTTTTTTAAATATATATATATATATATATATATATATATATATATATAT
>CBVK0100581879.1:0-11502 GCA_900067695.1 Picea abies
AAGGAGACATAATACAGGGATCCACCAAGTGAAGGCACTATAACAAGGCCAAACACGTCACTATGAACCAACTCTAGAATCCCTTTCACCCTTGTTGCTCCAGATGGGAACCTCGCTCGACTTTCTTTTCCATATATATGATGTTCACAAAAGTCGATTTCTAAATTAAATTCAGGAAAGTCTTCGACCATGCCTTTGGTATGCATAGCTAGAAGTCCTTTTTCTCCAATGTGTCCCATCCTTTCATGCCATAGCATGGTCGGGTCGACGTTATGATGACTTTTCGAGTCAGTTTGAATCGACTCAGCCTGATTTGAGTTGAGTCGAGTCGAAGTCGAGTCAAATTCAGGAACAACGATGTTGTTGCATCTAGTTGATTCGACACTCCCTAGCAACTTGTATAGGGTTCCAATCTGAACTCATTTCAATAAGACCATCACACCTTTGACCATCTTGCATGAACCCTTCTAAAATAGAGTGTGCACGCCAACATCACTCATCTTACTGACAAATATCAGGTTTCTTTCCAAACATGGAATGTGTAGCACACCCGAAAGGTTTCTACTGCTACCATCTTGCAGTATCAGTTGAACTCTTCCACATCCAACAATTTTGGTTGTTGAGTAGTCCCCCAAGAACACTTCTCCTCCTTCATATCGTTCATATTCGCAGAACCACTCTCAGTGTGGTGTCATATGATAGGATGCTCCTGATTCGATCAACCAAACATCTTGATCCGAATGTGCACTTGTCGACGCTAGTTACAAATCGCCTCCCTTATCTGGAGTTGTCTTTCTCTCAGTCAACTGCTTCTCATCGGATCCTTTATTGACTTCCATTGTCTTCAACTTGCAGTGCCTTTTTTAATGCCCAGATTTATCGCATTTCTATCATCTTCTTTTCAACTGAACTGAGGATTTAGATATACCCTTCGAATTAGAGTTTCTACTGGATAATTTTCCTTTATCTTTATCAATCGATCGACCTCTCACCAGTAAATCATCTTTTGTTGATCCTTCCATGTTCTTACTTCTCTTTTATTTCGATAATAGAGATGTAACCACATCTTCTAGCGCTAATGTGATTGTATTACTCCCTATAGCCATGACTAAGCTATCCCAGGAGTTTGGAAAAGAACATAATAGGATAATACATTTATCCTCCTCAGTGATTTTAATATCCACATAAGATAGCTTGCCTATAATGGTATTAAACGCATTTAAATGCTCAGTCATCGAACTGCCATCACTCATTCTCAGAAGATACACTTTATTTCTTAGAAACAACTTATTTACTAGGGATCTTGACTAGTACAAGATTCCCAACTTGTTCCATAGTTTCTTGGTTGAATCGTTATCTGATACATTTGGCAATATCGAATCTACAAGACAAAGTCAAATCATACTCCTTTCTCTTCTCTTGAGTTTCTCCCATCCTTTCGCCAACATACATGTTGGCATGGTACCTAGACAGACTGTTTTCCATTAATCTCGATCTACAAGGAGATCTTCAATTTTAAGCTTCCAAATCTCAAAATTTTGGCCATTGAATTTTTCGATCTCTATTCTAGAGTTGCTCTCCATTCTTTAACACAATCTTTAGCACAATATTTAAATATTTCTAACTAACAAATCTTACTGAACCTAGAGTTTACTCAGATCCAAGGTTGTTAAGCCAAGCTCTAATACCACATGTTAGGAAATGAGACACACTTCCATGCTAAATATAACATAAGAGAGGAAGAAATATTTAATCAAGAAAGTAAATGACACAACAAGAACACAATACACAGATATTTTACCTTGGAAACCCAAACCGGGAAAACCAACTTTCCTTGAACGTTATGCTTCTTGTTGTCTTATTCATTCAAAACAAAAGGTTACATGTCTAACCTTTGTCCACACCTAAGACACAATCAACATCATAAGAACAAACCTATAGCCAATTCGGCTTACATCTACATGACCAACAACCTTTAAATTATAGACTCTTGGTGATTAGTCATTCATCATATAAAGATTCAAGATTCATTGATTATAATTTTATAGCCTTACAACATGCCTTCTTTATAGGATTTACAACAGGAAAAACCCTAAAACAAAGACACCCAACAACGGTTACAGATCCATGTATATCATTGGCTACAAATCCCACAAATCTCATGATTTTGTTACAGTTGACTACCAAGTCAGATTATCCGTCGACTACCAATCGAACTTCATTCAGTCTTCATTCAATCTCCATATGCCCACCTGTCGACCTCTTGTTGGTTGACCTCTTCGACTTGTTGTTCCATATGCCCACCTGTCGACCTCTTGTTGGTTGACCTCTTCGACTTGTTGTTCATTTCTTTACCATATAGAACCACCTCGAAATTCAACTTCAACTTTATCCGGTCGACTAGCCTCGACCTTCAACTTGTTGTCGATCCACCTTGACTTCATCTTTACCTGGTTGAACCACCTCGACCTTCGACTTCAAATGTCAGTCGATCCACCTCGGCATTCACTACAAATAATATAACAACCCAACAACTATGATATTGACCTATGAACTAAAATCGAATAGAGCATCTACCTTGGTCCTTTTGATTTGAATCTTAATATGGAAGATTTTTTTCATCTCCTTCTCTTCTTTATGATGAATGCTACTCATTTTCACCTCCTTCTACACTGAAGTGAAGACAATCTTATCATCCACATCCAATCTACACTCTACTTGGAACCATTCGTATGTTCTTTGGATTCAACTCTAGATGTAGCTTCCAACATTTGTCTTCGATATGACCATCAATATTGAAATGGTTGCAGCGGTTGTTTGGATCCTTGCACTAATGTGAAATGCATGTCATCTTCTTGTCTTTCCCTTTACACTTCTTCACATCCTTGAAATATTATTGGTAATCTTTGTCAAGCCAGGGATGAGCAGAAGAAAGTAACTCCACACTTGGATGCTTTTCATTAATGTGAAACATTCATAAATACAAATCCAGATAACCTTTGGTTTCATCTTTGAATGGCTATTCCTATCACCTACAACTCTTCATATTCCTAAACAATATTTACAATGATATTTAAAAAATATCATAATAATGAGGATTGGGTATCCAACATTCCCCCCTTAATCTGAAGGGGTGTTTGTCAATCCAAGCATCATTCAAAAAATTTTAATTTTTTTCTCTTCCAAGTGCTTTGGTGAAGATGTCTGCAATTTGCTCATCCAAGTGCTTTGGTGAAGATGTCTGCAATTTGCTCATTTGTGGAAAAATATCTCAAGTAAATAGTATTAGCCTCTACGTGATATTGAATCAGATGGTACTTTATGTTGATATACTTGGTTCGATCATAGAATCCAAGATTCTCAACCAACTTGATTGCAAAAGTATTTTCAACTAGAAGAGGAGTAGAATTCACATGTTTCTCCTACAAATATTCAAGTATTTTTATGAGCCACACAAACTCCTTTGTTGCTTCTGCAATTTCCATATATTCTTCCTCTTTGTGGAATATAATTGAATTGATTGTTTGTGTGATCTCTATGAGAAAATTGTTGATCCAACACTCATGAGAGATCCTGAAGTTGACACTCCATTTTCTTTATCCTCGTGAAATTCTGAAACAGAATATCCAATCAGGATGAAGTCATCCACCTTAGAATACTTGAGTCCAAAGTTTTGAATTCCCTTCAAGTATTTTAGAACTCTTTTTGTAGCAGACCAATATCCTTCACAAATTTTTTTCATGAACCCAGAAAGAATCCCAACAACAAATGAAATATATGATCTCGTGGTGGTAAGGTAGATCATTTTCCCACAAAATTTATATACTTGGTTGCATCCAAAAATTCATTCCCGTATTTTGATGTGAGCTTCAAATTTTTCTCTATTGGAGTAGAGAGAGGATCACACTCAACCATGCCAAACTTGTTCAACAATTCTCCAATGTAGTTCATGTACTTTAGATTTTGAATCACTTCAATGCCAAGTCGTAATGAAGATGTACCAAATCTTTCATCTCAAATTATTTCTTTAACTCTTTCTTTATGGATGCAATATAAATTTCATTGTTCCTCGTTATCCACAAAGCATATACATATACTACAAGATATACCAAAATTTTTCCAACTTTCTTAACAAATAAAGTTGCATTGTCAATATTAAAGTGCTTGAAATTCAATTTCAGAAGATGTTCAGTTAGCTTTTCATACCATGCTTGCGGTGCTTGTTTTAGGCCATATAAGTATTTGATGAGTTTACATACTTTTTGTTCTTGTCCCTTCACAACAAACCTTCTAGTTGAGACATGAAGACATTCTCTTTCAAAATTCCATTTAATAAATAAGTCTTCACATCTATTTGATGAACTTTCCATACATTATGTGCCACCATGGAAAATAGAGTATGAATGGTAGCCCATTTTGTTGTGGGGGAAAATGTATCTTCATAATCAATACCTTCTTTCTATGAAAATAATTTTTCCATGAGCCTCACTATGTGCTTATCAAGTGGGTCATGTGATTTGTATTTGTTCTTGAAGGCCCACTTGCAGCTAATTGGTTTGGTTTTGAATGGAGGCTCCACCAACTTCCATGTCCCATTATTTATTATAGTCTCATACTCCTTCTGCATGGATTATTTCCACTCATCATGAGAAGTGGTTTCTTCAAAGGAAGTTGGTTCAAAGTTAGTAGATAAATTCAAATCACAATCATATGAAACATGCATATCATATACATCACCTAAATTTGAATTATCTACATCGCCTCCATATTTTTTGATTAAATTTTTGGTTCCTACATTTCTTACCTCATCGGGATGAACACTTTCAAGTGTCTTTATGAGCCACTTTGGTGGACCTTTCCGAGATGGTACAAGTTGATCATCTGATTGAGATGGTGTTGAATTTTCATCAAGATTCAGTCTTTCCACCCCTTCAATCACATCATACAAACGAACTTCAATTTATGATGAAGTGGTTGTTTCAGGTTCTAGAGATTTATCCAACATAACGATCCCCCCTTCAATATGTGGAATTTGATCATCAAATTCATGATAGGTATTTACATGAGTGAAATTATCCTGATGTTCAATCTTCCACTCAACAGTCTTGTCATTCTTGGAGGATTAAAAAAAATTACATCTATGGAAAGAATAAAATTCTTGTTTACCTCATTGTAAAGATGATATGCCTTGGTGGTGCTTGAATATCCTAAGAAGATGCTCTTTCGAATCCTTGCATCAAGCTTGCTTATTTTCTCCTCAGGAATTAATGCATAATAGGTGGAACCAAAGACCCTGAGATGTCTCACCGAAGGAATGCGACCATGTCACATTTCATAACGAGTCTTATTTCCTAAATCATGAGATGGAAAATTGTTTTTCACATATACTTCACATAGAACCACGTCAGTCGAAAACATCAATTTCACATTTTTGAAAAACATCATGGAACGAACCATATTTAAGAGTCTTTTTCATTCTTTCAGTTACACCATTATGTTGAGTATTGTATGAAATTGTGGTTTGATGTTGAATCCCATGTTTTCAAAGATATATTTAAAATTCATTATATGTATATTCTCTTCCATTATCAGTACGAAGAGAGCCAATATGTGATTGTGCTTCATTTTCGATCCATACATGAAATTTTTTAAAAGTGTCAAAAGCTTTTGATTTATCTTTCAACAAGTACACCCAACACATACTAGTGTAATCGTCAATAAAAGACGTGATATATTTATTTCCAATGGAAAATGAAAAAAACATGGGGCCACCCAAATTAAAATGTATCGGTCCAAATTGTTTACATGCTCTAGAAGTAGAATCATGAAACAATTATTTGTTATGTTTTCCAAGAATACAAGCATCAAATTGCTTCAAGTTCGTAGGAAAAGTGGGCAAACTAGAAATACCATAATTTTTCAACAAATGAAGGCTATCATAATTAATGTGACCAAATCTAGTATTCCACAAGAGACTAGATGGAAATGTACCTTCATCATGATGAGAGAGGTATGCAAAATTCTATGCATGAGAAGATGTCCCTTTCAACTTCAAGAATCTTCCATCCTCCACTTTGGTCATAACGACCATGTTGTCAAAAACCTTACTTATTTCAATTTTTCCACTAAAGATATGAATAGAGAGGCCTTGTTTTCAAATGTACACAAGAGACAACAAGTTCCTTCACAGCGCAACAATATAGGGCACATCATGCAGAAGAAATTCCAGGAGTACAAAAAAATTAATCCTTATGGTGTCAATTCCTAAAGGTTTGAGACTTGATTTATTTGCAAAATAAACTATGCCATCTACATTGTCATTGAAATCTTCAAAGAAGTCTCTCTGAAAGGTCATGTGGCATGTTTCCCCTGTGTCAAACAATGAGGCATATCTCCAAGAAGCAAATGAAGTGTTAGACAAATCTACAGTTACTCCTATATTTCTATGGACAACAATATAATGAGTAGATTCATGTGCTTTACCTTTCACGAGATATGATGTTTTACCTTTGTATTATTTATAATTTTATTTGTCTATGATATTCTCCCACTGGATTCTACATGTCCTTGCTTCATGTGACCCATTCTTTTAGTAATGGTCACAGTGAATATCGTATCTCTCACCATAGTTGTGTCTACTCCCCCCTGCCTATGAAATTATTTCTTCCACGTCTTCTTTTAGTGCCTTCTCCTCTAGAAGAATCATGTGATTGATTCATCCCTTTCTGAGAAAGGAACACGGTCTCACCAATGGACTAATTTGAATTATTTCCAAAGGCTTTCTCATGTTCTGCAACTTTCTCCACCAAAGTGTGAAATGTGATGGATTCCATTTGACCACTAGCTTGCATGGATTCAAGGTAGTGAGAATATGTATGGTAGAGGGCCCTAATGAAGGATGTGAGAGGAATATATATATTCAGTGCAATGGCATAAATTTCATGCATTATGGATTTGATATCAGAAGCTAAAGCCATGGGATCATCATTCTTCAACTCTAGGTTGAAGAGTTTCACCAAAAACTATATGCGTTAGGGTTCTAAGTGAGAGCCACACAAATCCTTAAATTTATTTAAAGCACCATAGGAGTCATTAATGGAAACAATATGGAGGCTCACCTCTTCACTTACCATTGCAACAATCATAACATTTTTTCTTGTCTTTGTTATTCCATATGGCATGCTCCTTATCTTATGTGGGTATGGTCGATCTATTGTCATTCTCTCCTTCATGAATTCCATCTCAAAAGTTGTTAAAAATAGGTGTGTTTGATCTTTCTAGACCATTCTAGGTAATTTTATTTTATGGTCATAACTAAGCCAATGATGGAGATGAGATAATGCATCTTCAAACACCACCTTCTTCTTTGCTTAAACTAGTAGGGAATGAACTTGAATTGGTCCATTAACAATTGATGGATTTTTTGTTGTAACTCTGGATGATGAAGCTTGAACCCCATAATGATTAGGTGGAACACATCAAACATAATAAGGTGTAACCCCCAACATGAATCGGATAGCACCCCCATCAAAAAAGGAAAAATCCCACCTAGGTTGCACCAAACGAGATACCAACAGACCAAAAAGAGAGACCACAGCTCAATAAAAATGTTGAGCAAAGACACCTTGATTGTCGTATTGATGTTTTAGCAGGGCATACATTCTCCCAGATTGGTCATGCCGATTTGACCAAGGGAGGATGATACATTCACTCATGGGGCCATGATGATTTGGCTAGTGGTGAATGAACTAGGATGTTGATGTTTCTCCAGTTAGCAACATCGGTCAGACATTCTCCTAAATTGGTCATGTTGATTTTACAAAGGGAGAATGATACATTCACTCACAGGGCCATGATGATTTGGCTGGTGGTGAATGGCCCATGTGTAGTATTTATCCTAATAGTCATGTTGATTTGAAAAGGAGTGATAAATACTTGAGATGCGCACACATTTCCTGCACTAGGATGCATGAGTGATCTATTTTTTTATAGGGCATGTTTGACTTGTTTACAAGTCTAGTCTAATGTTGAAGATGTAGACTCAAGAGACTTTGTGTGATGAGGGGATTCTCGGTGGATCTACTCAACATTAGAGCCTTATATTAATTATATGTGCATGTGAGGAGATGATACATCAACAAGGCTCATGGAAAAATTTTATAGTAAAGAAGAAATTCCAAGAAGACAAGTCAAATCATTAAAGAAACTCTAGAAAACAATTAAATAAGATATTGAAGACAAAAGAAGAAGTCTGCCCCACAAGGAAATTAAAGGTGAATCAATTACTATAAATAATAGACTTGATCATTTCATTTACACACATCACACAAATCTCCTATTCAAGTGCGTATTTCCCAGTTTCGTTGTGGCAGTTGCACAGTTCACTTACGAGTTGCAATTGCCAATTTCCAGTTGCAATATATTTTGAAGTGTGTTATCTTTATCTAGGGTTCACTACCTTTGAGGGATATTCCTCTTACAAGGGAAAACTTATTTATGTATTGGGTTTCTTCATTTCATGGTGATGTACTTTCTGGCTTGAAATCTTCTTAAGAAAAGTTGTCGGGTTTTCTCCCAAGGTTGGGTTTCCCGTGATAAAATATTGTGTCTACTGTGCATGGCTATCTTTCTATGATTCTATTATTTTTGTTGCATTTTATTTTGGTTGAGATTTTCAGTGTGTAATTATCCTATGATAACATTGGCATAAAATTATGTTTAAAATCATAAGGAAATAATTATCATATCGGAAAATAGAAAAATTCAACATGGTATCAGAGCTTTGTTAAGATTTTTCGTTGCACAGTCTCAGATCTGTCACTGCACAAGACTTTCTCTGAAGGTCGTTGGGAATTTATTGGAAAACGTTGGGACTATTCTTTTTTTTATGCAGATCAACTCACCTTTCCCTAGTGCATCTACTGGTTTTCTCAGATTGACATTTTGTCAAAGTTGAAATTTTAGAGTTTTTAGGCTTGTTGATATTCTTCAAGTTGTTCTTGTTTTTTGCTCTAGTTCTAGGTAGGATACTGTGGAAGTATGATTGATCACAACACTATAAAAGTGTTTTTCTTATCTTTTGTTTTGGCTCTTATTACAGGAAGGTTATCGTGGAGGAATAAGAGGTCTGAGAAGACATTTTCCATCCATGAAGAGAGGCCATTAAGCCTCATATTTCTGTGATTTCTTCCTTTTTTTGGAAGGGACCTTGATGGATCATGCCTAGTAAGGTCGCATTCTTGTCTTACACCTTGATGAGATAGTAGGTCTAAGGAGTAGACCTTGGACAACAATATTGTTGATTAAGGAAGAACATGCTCTCTATCTCAACATTGGAGGATAGAAGTTACATATTTTCATTTGTGGATGGTAAGGTTCTTGTATGGCCAGAGGGAATGAGCATAGACTCAACAAAAGTGATTGGTGTTCAAGAGGGAGGACTATACATATGTATGCGGACTGATGACAGTGTCATCCTTGGGTGGCCTTTTATACTATATGACATTCATTGATGATTTCTTGGAAAACATGGATATACTTCATGAAGACAAAGGATGAAGTCTTTAGCAGGTTCCAAGAATTCAAGGCTCAAGCAGAGAACTTGACGGGGAATAAGGATCAAGGTTTTCAAGGACAAATAATGGAGGATATTATACTTCCATTGACTTAAGTGATTTCTGCAAGGAAGCAGGTAGAAAGAGGGAGTTGACAGTTCCTTACAAACCTCAAGGAGAATAGTATTGTGGAAAGGAAGAACAGGTCCATTGTGGAGGTTGTCAAGGCAATGATTCATGATGAGAATCTACTCACATTCTTATGGGTAGAGTTATCTAGCACAACAATTTGTGTTTAGAAAAGGAGTCCTTGCCGGATATTGGGAGATAAGACTCCTCATGAGGCATTCAAAGGAATGAAGCCAAAGGTCATCCATTTGAGGATCTTTGGTTGTCCAGTATACATCCATGTTCCCAAGGAGAAGAGGATGAAGTTATAACCTTTTGGAAAGAAGGGTAATTTTGTCGGATACTGTGATACTTCAAAGGCCTACAAGATCTACATCCCAAGACATCATCAGATTGAGGTTAGTCGATATGTTACTTTTGATGAAGAGGTAGCCTTCAAGAGGTCCAGAGAGTCTCATATGGATATTGATAGTGAAGAGTAGGAGGCTCTAAAGGATGGGGGTACAGATCCCTCTAGTCCTGTTGTTCATCCTTCAGACTATCATGAGGATTCATTAGATCCAACAGAGCCAGTGGATCTACCTAGAGATGTTGTAGTGACCAGGAAGAGGCTATCATGGCTTCGTGACACTTTGCAAGATGAAAAGGGGCATGCAAGTCACATTGGTACTTTCAGGGAGAGAAAATGACCTCATAGGTTCTAGAGTTATATGGAATTTATGAGTCACATCATTGATTTTGAACCTTCCAGTTATGAGGAGGAAACAGACCAACAGGTTTGGAAGGATGCCATGATGGAATAGTATCATTCCATCATGAAGAATGATGTGTGGGAGATAGTTTTGAGACCTGAGGGGAAGTCAATAGTGAATTTGAAGTGGATCTATAAGATCAAGCATGCAACAGATTGAAACATCGAAAAGTATAAAGCAAGTTTTGTGGCAAGAGGATTCTCTCAAAAATAGGTGTTATCACTCCAAGAGTCACTCAAGGTTGTAGGTTGAGTAAGCTTGGTAACTTAATCAAATGTTTAATAAAATATATAAAATTGGATCAGAAATGGATAACTCACTCACTCATTCAAGATACATGCATATATCCAGAAAAAATAAGGCTTTCAAAAGGTATGATAAGATGGTTTTAAACTCAGATGGATGGACAACATTCACTATACTAGCAAGATCATGTATATTGAATATATAGATGAAAGGATGACTATAATAAATAAGAATACTTATATTCATGCCTACCAATGCAATGATTAAAAGACATTAATAAATCATTGTGTAAACAAAACATATGAATATGAAATTCAATATAAGTACAAGAAAATAAGAATGGACAGAAGTCTGAACAATAACAATGAGAGAAACTTATGATTCCATCATATATAATATCAAAGTCTTTACAAGCAAAGAGTGTGTAAATCTCTCCAAAATCCAACCCTTTTCTTTTCTCTTTGATCCTTTTTATAGATACATAATATTCTTATCTAGATCCAAAATGAATGGATCTCCTAACCACTTCATCCATCTTTATATATTTGAAAATATCCAACTCAAATCCGAATTTGTGAGGTGGCTGGAAAATACAAACTGTTAAATTTCCGGAAAATGATTCTCAAATATTCACCTATATCTCCCTAATACAAATAGTTGTTAGAAAACTGAGCGAGGTTTTTGAAGAGGAGCTAGTTCTTGTGAAAAACATATCTCACTTTCCAAAAATACCTTTCCATCTCATTGGAATCTATCTCCAAAAAATATGACTAAAACAGGAAAACACAGATTTCCAAAATCTAGTCATATTCCTACAATCT
>CBVK0100581880.1:0-11502 GCA_900067695.1 Picea abies
TTGACAGAGTTAGAGGTCAGACTGGGAAGTGCAAAAACATATTGTCTTTGATTGCAAGGTTTTCAACCTACTTCATAATACACTCAAAGGAAAGGGATATATGATGTTTAGACTACCTCATCTTGTCTTATATTCTTTCTTTTCTTACTTGAATGCATATATGTCTTTGCAAAGCATTTGATGTACCTGGTTAGTGTTTGAAAGCTAGTAAAGATTTTGTTGATTGCTTATTTTCTACAGGAATTGTATTCAAGTATTTTAATCTTGTTTCTGAATGATATTTAGGATCAAGAATTTTCTGTGTGAGTAAACAAATTGTGAACTTAAAATCTTCCTTTGAAAAGATTAAGAAAGCTCTAATTGAAGCTCATGTCCTTATCAGTCCAAATTACTCTAAAGAATTTCTGGTTTTTTCATTTGCATATGAAGATACCATTGTTTTTGTTATGTTGCAGAGGAATGACAAAGGGTATGAGAAAGACATTTCTTTCTTCAATAAGACTCTTAGAGATGCAGAACTAAAGTATGACATTACAGAAAAGTAGGCTTATGGCTTGGTTAAGGCATTGAAATCCTTCAGGGTTTATGTTTTTCACTCTGAAATAATTGCTTATGTTCCAAACAGTGATGAAAAAGAAATTCTTGTTCAACTAGACAATGAAGGAAAAATTGAGAGATGGATAACCAAGCTTTTGGAATACAATTTCGTCATAAAACCTACCAAGTTTATCAAGGGACAGGTCTTGCAAAATTTCTTGTTGACTCAAATTATAAATCTCTTGGACTGCATCACATTTTTAGTCAATCAAATAAATCAGGATTACATGTTGAAGGAGCAGGCTTACAGGTAATAGACAAATACCTTTCCTCATATTGATATAAACACATTGTTTACTTTTTGCAAAATCTTCAAACTCCTCATTTTGACAAGTCTAAGGTTAGATCTTTGAAACTCAAATCTGTGAAGTATTGCATAGTTAATCAAGAACTGTTTTGGAGAGATCCTAATGGAGTTTTATTAAGATGTGTTGATGAGGAAGAACCAAACCAGATTCTAACTAATTTTCATAAAGGAGTTTGTGGAGGACACCATCATTGGAAAGCTATAGCTTTCAAAATACTGAGGGAATTTTATTACTGACCTATATTATTCTCTTATGTGTTTGCCCATGTTAGAGCACATGAACAATGCTAGAAGTTTACAGGAAAGTAACAGCTTCTATCCCTACCCTTGAAGCCTATAATTGCAAATGGATATTTTTAGCAATGGGGCCTGGATTTCATTGGATAAATCTTCCCACCCTCTTTTAGATAACATAAATGGATTCTCACAGCCATAGAATATTTTACGAAATGGATTGAGGTTGTCCCTACAAGGAATGCAACATATAAGGTTATAATGAATTTTCTAGAAGGAAATATTTTCTCAAGGTTTGGATGTCCCGAAAAACTGGTCACAGAAAATGCTCAGGCATTCAAGTCTGCTTCCATGGTTGATTTTTTTGGAAAATACAATATTAAGTTGTCACACTCCACCCCATATTACCCTCAAGGTAATGGATTAGCAAAGTCTTCCAACAAAAGTCTTGTCAAAATCATTAAGAAGCTTTTGACAAAAAAACAAAGATCATGGGACTTAAAGTTGAAGTTTTATTTATGGGTTGATAGGATCAACACTAAGAAATCAATTGGAACCTCTCCTTTTCAACTGGTCTATGGGAAAGATGTCATATTTCCAACCCAACTTGGTTTTCTTGTACTAAAATTCCTGCAAGAAGATTTGGAAGAGATGCATGATATTCAAAGGAGAATTTTTCAAATAATTGAAGTTCAACAAAAAAGAGAAAAGTTGAATGAGGAATCTGAAGCTTATTAGAGCAAGATCAAGGCAACATTTGATAAAAAGACCAAAAAAAACAGTTTTAAAATAGGAGATGTTGTTCTGAGGTGGGATGTTAGAAGGGAGGACAAATCTAAACATGGTAAGTTCAACAATTTATGGTTTGGCCCTTTTAAAATAGTCAAAGTGTTGAACAACAATACTTTCCTCTTGCATATTTGGATGATACTGAAATCATTGGTGGCCCAATAAATGGGCGATTTTTGAAACATTATTTTTGTTAGCAGCCAAAATGTTTCAGTTTGGTACATAATTTTCAACTTTGATTCGGTGTGTTTAAGTAGATCAAATAAAGACTCCAAGAAAAGTGGTTAGGTTAGACATCTAGAACCAATAGGGCGTGAATTTATGGAAGCATATCCCAGGATCATGAAAAAATTCCTCAATGCAGTTTGGTACGAATTTTGTTGTAATTTCCAGGGTTACCATGAGGAGGTTTCAATGTTGTTCACCCAAAAATTCGATGGTTTTAAAACTCAGGTGGGAAAAGTATTAAGCTATGTTACAAAGCACTCAATTGGGGTAGCATGTCACTTACCTGTGCACGGTGAGATATGGTGGAAGAAAGGTGAGTTTTCTGCAAAAATGTAGAAGTAATTTTTGGTACTAGAACACCATGATACTGATTGGAGTTAAGGGATCTTGAGAAAATGGTTAAAGGAAGAATTTTGGGATGTTTTGACAATCGTCCAGAGGTATATAATAGGTGAGGGAATATTTTCTTATGCTTGTCGTTATCATATGATAATTTTTATGCATCTAAATGGAGACACATAGATGAGTCTACCTTTTTACATGTTAAAAAGTTTGACCAAAATGGCCAAGAGGGTGAAGAATCATCCTCAAACTGCTCATAAGAGTTTATTTCATCAAGGTTTGATCAAAATGTTGGTTATGTATGCATTAAGAGAGGTTAAAGTGAACTGGAGGCAGTTATTGATCTCTTTAGGGTTGGATGAACAAAATGCAAAACAAGAGAAACTTAAAGCTTCAAAATGGAAAGGAAGTACTTCAAAAATATATGCAAAATGGAAGGAAGTCTCCATTGTGGCTAGATGAACTAGATCAAGTAAAAGGAAACTTGAATTTCAACAGGAAGAATAAATCAAGCTAGAGCCCAAATCCTCTACCTCTAAATAGGAATTTACTGGTTTTGACAGGGTGTATACAAGGAGAATGACTAAGCAAAAGATCGAGCAATTGCAAGAAGTTAAATCTGATCCTGATGAAGAAATTGATGATACACTTGTTGAAAAAAAAACACATGTAAAAAAGAGTAAAATAGGTAAAGGAAAGGAGCCTATAACTTATCTTAGCAGGCCTAAGACCAGACCAACAAACAAGTTAAGGTTGAATTCTAAAGCTATTTTTAAACCCTCACTTAAGAAAGATATTTTAATTATCTTAGATGATGAGGTAGGTAATAGAGGAGGTTCCAAATAAGATTCGAAAGGGGAAGAAACAACTATTAGAACCTAACCTAGGATCTTCTCATTCAGAGGATAAAATGGAGCCAGACCCTATCTATGTTCCATAAATGTATGAGCTTCTAGAGATAGATACACATGAAATACAATTTTTTTCTAAATCCGCACACAATGAAATCATTAAAGAGTCACCCTCAAATGAACATAGATATAGAATGAGGTTCATGAAGCCCAAAATTTCCATTGAGATCAATATACATGCACACGAGGAAGACTATTGCGGATGCAGAGCAAAAACATGGGATGCACCTGAAAAGAAAAATATTAAAAAGTTGAAGGAAGTAATCAAGGAATTAAAGCATGAAAATCAAACACTTGAGTTGTGGAATGGAAAACTGCAAGACAAGGTTAAAAAATTGAAAACAAAGAATAAAGAGCAACGTGAATTCTCCAACAAGGGCAGGAAGATGAATATCAAGGTTTCTTAGGGCAATGTAGTACTCAAGACCAAGCTGAAGCAATAAAATTACAAAGCCATATGTAGATTTGAAGACCAAGTTCTCAGCACATCTACTTGAAGCAGTGGCAACAAGCCTTTATTTTACAGGATCAAAATATTTTTGAGATCATGATTTAGTTTTAGAAATCGAGTCATTTTTCTTAAAGACAAGATTTTTTGAATTGTAATGCAATCAATGTAATGGAATATGATTCCTATATGATTTTTTGAATTGTAATGCAATCAATGTAATGGAATATGATTCCTATATGTTAGCAAAGAATCAATACTAAATCGGAACTATATCTAGATTTTAGGATCTATTGAAACCAACTCTAGGCATAAATAGGAAATATGTTGACAGAGTTAGAGGTAGGACTAGGAAGTGAAAAAACATATCGTCTTGATTGTAAATTTTTGAACCTACTTCATAATACACTCAATGGAAAGGGATATATGATGGTTAGACTACCTCATCTTGTCTTATATTCTTTCTTTTCTTACTTCAATGCATATATGTCTTTTCAAGGCATTTGATGTACCCTGTTAGTGTTTGAAAGCCAGTAAAGATTTTGTTGATTGCTATTTGGTACAAGAATTGTATTCATGTACTTTATTCTTGTTTCTCAATGATATTTAGGATCAAGAATTTTCTATGTGAGTAAACAAATTGTGAACTTACAATTTCTTTATTTTATTGCTATATTTCTTTATCTAACTCATCAAATTGAAAACCATTGACTCAGTATGTGTGGTGGAAACGTGATTTTGTAACCATAAATTCTTATTGTAATTTTATTCCCTACTTGACCTGTAAACCAATACAAAACCTAAAAAGTACCTACAAACATAAAACCATTGCAATAACCGAGGTGCCCTAGCTTTCCCTTAGCATTCAAGGACAACTTTAGGGACTAACAGGGCCCATTTTAGTGGCAGGTCATAGTTTGGAGATTTGGGTTCTAAAACCTTATAGAGATGATTTGGGGAATCAAATGACACTTTTTTTAGTCAAAACTTTATGAGAACATCTCTCATCCTCTTGACATGACTCTACACATAAATAGCTTTCCAATGGTGTGAAAATCACCTCAATTAGAGTTCACATACAAAAGTTATGCCTCTCACGAGTTGACCTACCTTGTTAACCACCATGGTATCTAGCAGATGCCACATTAGCCCCTAATACTCACACATGTGGGGATAGTCATGTGTGGAATTTTGAGAAGATTATAAAAGGTCCAAACTCCTAACATTAATTATAAGTTGAGGTATGAAAAAAACCTAACCTTAACCTTATACGATGAAGGGGTTCCATTCTTCTAGCATTGTACTTGTTCCATGGTTGAGTATAGCATATAGGAGTGGGATTTAAAAGCATAACATAGAAGGAACAATATTTTGTAGCAACCATTCAGGCCACAATGTCGAAGACAACTCCATAGTGAGTGCCCCCTTTTTTGTCATTTCATAACTAAAGAAAAGAAAGCAAAGCATAGGCCTCACCTTATAACTAGGTTTTCTACCATATCAGGTTTCCTAAGTCACATATCAGGTTTATTTATGTGGATGGTGTGTTCATTTTATTATTCTTTCATTTCGGATTTTAGTTATTTCCATAAAATTTGAGCTTTAAGATAACAATAATAAATATGGGATCTAAGGAATTAAATTGCATAATAAAATATTCCAAAATATTGCAAGATCTGTTGTGATGAACTGTTTTAGTGGAATATCCATGGTGATTTATAGATCATATTGGTACTAGAGTTGTTTTATTTGGGGTTTTTTGGGAAGTTGTAGGATCTAAAAATTATCTTAAGAAGGAAGGTGTAAAACCTTAGCCATAACAGATGAGTCCAATCATAACAACTCATGGGATCCAATAGAAAAGAGATTTGTGAGGCTAGAAGAACACTTCATTGATATCTCTCGTAGCATGGATCTCCTCATGGAGGGTCTAGCGAACAAGTTCAAACTTTTTGTGGAGGTTAGTGGCTCTAACTTAGGAGTTAGATCATATTAGAAATCAAGAGATAGTGAAGACCTAGAAAAGAAGTCGAAAAAATAACTTGAGAAAGAGCAACCAAGTTCCAATCACTAGTACATTTGGGTCAAATTCCAATGGCACATTCAACGCAATTGCCACTTTATATTGTCGAGAGAATGACAAACAATAGACCCCCTCAAACGTCATTTCACATGACGTCTCTTTTTCGACGCCATAGTTGTTGTCTCTATTGCAATGTTTGATGAAGACACGTGTCATCTCGTATTTGACTGTCCAAATCCCATATAGCCATCAACCATTGTGGAACTCTCTTCTCCTTGATAACACAATGAAAACATTTAAGGAATCTCCTACAAGGCTCTAATATCACTCATGCCATTCCAGTTATCTCATGACATAGCCAATATGCTCACTATTGATCACTTTAGGCCCTCATCTAGACATCAACGGTCATGAGCTTCTCTTCTATGTCACATGACAAAAGAGATCTCCCTTTTATATACTCCATAGTCCCTTGGATATCTTCTTCCCTTCCAATGTAGGAAAACAAAGTCCAACAGTATTGGTTTCACACTTTGAATGACCTAAAGGAAGCCACTCAGTTCAAAATATCCATGACCAACACTAACAAGGTTGCATGTTTCAATGGTGTTTACTTCACCTCTTGTGGAAATTCCAACCATGGTTTTTCCCTCAAAACCATCCAATTTCATATCATTTCTTACAAGCAAATCCCCCACTCCCCATAGTTTTTGAATAATGGTTTCCCCCCAAGTTTATTCTACATAAGACAAGTGTGCCCTTCCCAAGAAGCATGAGTAAACATTCAAAAGAACACCCAATTAAAACATGACAGGGAAATATTTTTAAGGAATCATGGGCAAGGAAGTTTTTACTTCAAAGGACAAGTGTCAAACCATCTCACCCATGCACCCCCTTTCCTCTTTTGCTCTTATGGTATCATGGTCCCCTTATTACTTCTTAAGAAACCTTTTATGTGGATAATATATTACCATTTCCATATCATAAGGACACCATGGAAATCGTAAAAATCACACCATAATCCGTTCCCACAATGGAAATCCATCTAAAATTCAATAGTCCGACCACTAGAAACATTTACAACTCATTGACCTTATTTATACACAACCCAAATAATACATGAGTTTATGTATTGCATTCTAGGGGTCGAGGGTAATGCATTCATTGTTGAATATTCTATAAGAGAGTTGTAACAATTAAAGTTTACTATTAATATTCGATAATAAATTTTTTGTCTAAAAACTATACATGAATTGAGATATGATTCAATGCATTGTTCTTGTTACACGAAGAAAGCATGGTTTGTTAATAAAAGTCTCATGATACATAGGAGACCACTTTATAGTTGATTTTTTTTTCCATTTCTATAAATCATGTAGTGTTTGTTTACTGGCACACACATTGTGAAAGAAAAATGGAGAGTAGACATATTTTCTTTTACACACCAACAACGTCGCAACCACGACTACTATTTTACAAACGTGGCAAGAGAGACGACTATGTTACAAAACGTGGCAAGAGAGACGACTATGTTATAAACGTGGCAAGAGCGACGACCATCCAATGGAGTCTCAATAGCGACATCAATGTGGCAATAGTGACATCTATTTGTATGACGTCGCATGTGCTACGTTATCGGGCAATATGGAAAAACAAATTAAAATTTCCTCTATTTTTTTACAGTATGGCCAATTTTGTCCATAACGTAGCAAATAGAACGTCGAAATTTTTACAATATGTACTAGTGAAAGGATGGTGAGTCGATTGATACCAAGTGTAAATGTAATGTACATTTAGGCTGATGACCCAAGGGCACTTGGTTTTGGTGTCGCGTGCATCAAAGTAGTGCGCGGAAAAGCATTAACAAAGACAAGGTGCACACAATGTATCTGTTGCACGCACATGGGCAAGTGTGCACATTGCACTATGTTGTGCATGCTTGGGTTAGTGTGCGGGAATGAATGGATATGTATGGAGGCCAGAGATCCTGTGTGATTATGAGTCTGGTGATCCTAGATGCAGATAGGCCAGTGCGCATATCCATGTAAAAATAATCATGATTATTAATATAATATTGCATCACTACACGTTAACTGACTTAGATAAAAAGAGATGGGGGATTTACTGCACCGAAAAAGGGAAAAGGGGGTGAGTCATAAGCCTTGGGGAATATTTTATAATATTTCCATGAAAAGTATATTGTTAGATATATATTATTTTATCCTAAGTTCCCAAGGGTGGGGAACGGGTTACCAAGTGGCTTAAAGATACTTTTGGAAGTGACAAGTGTCAAGTCGAAGTCATGGAATATATATTGTTAGCCTTATTGTATTTGGGCATTATTATGATGATGATTATTGCATGAGAGAGGATGCAAGGTTCGGGGAAGGAATTCATGTTGCAAGATATTGTGTGCAAAAGGGGGTTGGACTGTATGGAAAATTCGATTATTACGTTATTTGCACAGAGAATCTTGTAAGGAGTTGTGGGGATACATCCAGAGTTTCACTGTCAAAGAGTTGGGTGGACATACCTTGAGCAGTCTCTCTGTGTGAGAGACTGGTTGTTGTAGAGAGGTTTTCAGACCCATGGGCATACTCTCTAGGAGAGAGTTTTTTTTTAGAGTTGTTTCCTGGAACATTGAGCATTAGTCACAGGGCTCAGAGACTTCATGTCCGACCTGTTGCTAGTAACCATGGGAAGGGAAGTGGGGAAACCGAAGGATTGGAGAGCAGAGAATGGGTACACTTCCTTGGGTGTGACAAGTGCATCAGGAATGAGGGACCACATGATAGATGTAGTAGTGGGAACCTAGGACTGAGTAATTATTTTGAGTTTTAGACCATATCTTATCGCTAGGAACCCTTCTTACCTGGTGGATTTGTTCCCCAGCTCGAGGGTGAATTTTTACTGAAATGTTATGAGAAACAACGTCTATGGCTAGGAGGAATGTTTGAGTCAAGGTCGCAGTTGGTGACTTTCATTTAAGATAAGTGTTCCTTATGTCCTTGTATTGGTTACTGTGTGCATTTTTGTCTATGTTTGACATGGGTTAATTCTTGTATGTTGTTGCATATAAGTATTTGGGTTAATTCTTGTATGTTGTTGCATATAAGTATTTGTTGTTATTATGTTATTTTCTACTTGCTCATTAAGTATGGTGCTTATAGCCTATATTCATAGTTGTGCATGGATATGACCAATGTGGTTAGTCTTTCTTGTTAATTTAAACTTGTGATTTTGGTTATGAATCATCAAGAAGAGGATTGAGGAGTCACGTGCACAGGTTTGTAGCATGTGTGCTTCATAAGGTTGGAACTGGTGTGTGTGGTTAAGGAATTAGAACCTGCGCACAGTAATAACAAAAGTGGCACATGACGCCAAAGTGGTTGTGTGCATGGTTGTACTGTGTGGTCAGTATGTCAGGGCATGGAATTGTTTTGAGTTACATTTGTTGCTTAAGATTATGTTGTAAAGAGGTTGTTTCTTCTATTGTACAAGTTGTGTGGCACGACTCAATATTGGGTTGAGCGCGTTACTTATAGTTAAGTTGCGCGTAATGGTGTTAGAGTAGAAACTACGTAGTGTACTTCTAGAGTAACATTGGTTAGTGATATGTTGGGAATGTTACATTTTGGTTGACTTAGTGCTCCTAAGTCAACCAAACTATTAATTCAACCAACCGCATCAATTGAGGTTGTGTGACGTGGCCCAGCCTGGGGTGATTGGGTACATTACAAATTGGTATCATAGCATGTGTAAGGTGGTAACGAGACATAGTGAGAGACTAGGTATGTTATATTTTGGTATTAGAGCCCATTGGTTCAACACTGGACTTGTATGGGCTAGAGACTAGCATGAATAACTAGATGTGTTTGTTAAGAATTGGTACATCATAGTGTAGAGTTTAGTTTGCGAAGGAAACCATTGGTGTTTGGTATAGATATGTGAAGTGCACAAAGATAGTGATGCACGGGTGTGTTCACTAGAGTTTGGAATGATAAAATCATCCAAGAAATCAAAGGGAAGGATTCTGACCAAATGGTGCAAAGTTTTCATGTAGTTGTTGCATGAAATCATCTAACAAATCTTAATTGCCTACTCATTTTGCATAATTTTCAGCGATTAGAGCAGGAGAGAGTTGCAAAAGATTAAAAGTATGGAAGATGCATAGAGGACTTATAGTCTTGATGATGAATTTGGAGATATGTATGTTGGTTTGGGTGTTGATGGTACATAATCCAAGGGGGAGCACACGAACTTGGTAGAAACTATAAAAGTACTACAAAAAGATGTCCATAGTTATCAGGATGATAATGAAAGACTTATGAGAGCCAAGGCATAGCAAGGTGACTTCAGTGTCAAATTGATGCAGAGCCTGGAAATAATATAAAATAAGTTGGATAAGGAGACATAAACGATTAGATCAAGAAGTTGCAGGTCTCATGATGAGAAAAGAAGAGAAGAAAGAAGTGTTGGTAAGCATTCTTTCAGGAAAGCCCGCAGTAGTTCGATTCCATCTCCTGTTAGAAAGAATAAGAGAAGGATTGTGGTGGACGAGCTATAGTGAGAAATAAATAAGATCAAGCCTCCTACATTTCATGGGGAGCATAAAAAGGATGAGGATGCAGAGACATGGTTGATGGGTATGAGAAAGTACTTCTAGTTTCATAACTATTTTGCGCAGGTGGAAGGGAGAATTGTTATCTATCAGTTAAAGGGAAAGGAATCAATTTGGTGGGATTAGTATATGAAGGTGCAACACATTGATGAGAAGAAAGTGACTTGGAGAGAGTTCAAGAGGTATTTCCAAAAAAAAATACTTAACCAAGCGATACTATGATGGGAAAATGAAGGAGTTCTTCAAACTCAAGCTTGGGAGCATGATGATTGATTAGTATGAGAGAATATTTTTATAACTATTGAATTATGTGTCTTTTATCAAGGATGAACATGTGAAGATTCAAATATATTTGAGTGGGTTTCCCTCATTTATTAGTGACAAGATACAGTATGATGACCCTAAGATGTTGGAAGAGACCATAAGGCTCGCTAAGTGTCTTTATGAGAAAAAAAGGGGAAGGTCACCTTTCCAAAAGGATTGGGAAGACAAGATGAAAAGTAAGGTGGAATAGAGGAAGAAGGGAGCCAAGCCACCATTTTTAAAAAATACTTCACAAGGAAAGATGACTCTTCAAGAGCCCAGAATGTTGGAAACAATGGGACAGAATTCATGGAAACAATCTATGCAGTGTTGGGATTGTGGTGGAAATCATATGCATAGATATTTCCTTCAAAGAGGTGATAAAGCAAGGATTGTGCATAGTGTACAACAAGTTGCGACAGTGGAAGACATGGGTAGAAATGTGCCAAGGATTTACATCGCACTGGATAGAAAGAAGGGTAAGTTAGAGTCACACATGATCGAGGTGGAAGGTAATATTAATGATGAACCCATTGCTATTTTAATAGACTCAGGAGCTAGTCATAGTTATCTAGATCCTAAGATGGTGGAAATATTCCTTCTGTCGAGAAGCAAGATTGGAAAACCTTGGTTGGTGCAATTAGATACATAAGAAAAAAGGAAAATCAATGAGATGGTTAAGGCATGTCCATTGGAGAT